>VMDO01034793.1:0-16655 GCA_007922755.1 Pedetes capensis
CATAGCAAAATGATTGAAAGTATGGATTTGATGTCAGAAAGTCCTGAGTATGAATTTGGGTATTTTTGAACAGTGCACTTCGATTAAATTATTTATACACTTGCTAGAAATGATTTATACTCTTCTAGATACTAAAATTCCTTATACATAAAATAGAAGTAATAATACACATTGCACAGATACATGATAAAAATAAAGTACAAAGATTTTAACATACTATCTGACACATTATAGCCATGTAGAATCACTTTGTGGTAACATTATTAAATCCTTGTTCTGAAGCAAAATTAATGCCATCTATCTTACATTTCCTGCAGCCATACCACTGTGGCGTCCGATCCCATCAGTTCTCAGAAGCTAAGCAGGGCCCAACCTGCTTAGTATTTAGATAAGAGACGGCCTGGGAACACCAGGTGCTATAGGCTTGAGAGAAGGACCTAGCAATGCACCCACAAAAAACAATCAGCCATTGAAAACCCTATGAATATCAGAGAAGCAGTAACAATACTGTTTCACCTGTTGAACATAGGGTCACTATGAGTTGGGCAGTGACTCAACAGCACATAACAACAACAATCCTACACTAGCCAAGCAATGGTTAATACCATTCTCAGTGTCATATGTTGCTAAAACAGCTGAAAATTCTAGATTTGGAGGATGGATGTGATAGAGTGTTTGAAAATTTCAGGAAATTGGACTTCTGAACAAATTTCATGTAAGAGTAAAGCCCTAGTTTGAAATAGGCCAAATATCCTTCAGCTAATTTGATTCTTTGGCTTCTGTTCCCTGGAGGGCAGACAAATCATCACACACATAACTGGCTTAACAGCCATAGGCCAAGCCCCAGTCAATCATAAGTAGTAATCACACATTCTCTCCATTGGATAGCAAATAAGAGACAATGGGCATTTTGGGGGATGAGAGATTAGTTTGGAAAAATCCAGGAGCTAGTTGATAGAAGTCTTTGGTCTTGATAAATGTGCATAGAAAGATTCCATTTCCTAACCAGATGCATGATGCATGTGGAAATAGTTATGTCTCTCCAAGAGAGGTCCATGTTCACCACTGTTGTGTAATATTAGGAAAGAAAAATTTTCAGTGTGAATCTAGAAATGCAAATCAGTTACAGTGTTTCTGCAGTCAATATAGAATATTGCACTATTTTAGACATTCTTAATAAAGACCTTAATGTACTGGCCTTTCTTTAGTTCTGTATTTATTTACATCATCCCACTGGAAAAAAGAAAGGACTGAATAGCAATATCATCAAATCTTTTTAGTCCTTATTCATTTGAGAAATTTTAAACAATACTGATTTTTCACTATCACCTTTTTGAATGCTTAATTCTAAACTAGAAAATGGATTTATAAATGGAAATATAAGATTGTAACAATATCATTGACCCAGTCAATGATATTTCAATAACACGAATAGTCAAGAATTAAACATTTCTAATATCATCCCTACAGCAGCAGAAAACAAGCTATTTCTTCCTTAGATCTACAGAACTCTACTAATAATGTTGGTAATACATAGTTACATTTGAAAGGTTGTCAGATGCCAACTAGTAATATTTGCATGATTATAATTTTAAGTTCTGTGTAGATGATTCATACACTTATTTTAAAAGATGATGATTTCAGCAGTCAGAGAATAGGTTCATGGGAAAGAAGGGTTGGCAAACAGCACATCTGTTGGTTCATATTTCCTGGAAACTTTACATTTGTCCTTAGCCTTCATCTGTCAGATTCAGATTTATTGCAAGTCAGAATCTAGCAGAAAGCAGGTGTTGGTTTTTTTCATATTCTTATGTAATATTTTATGTCTTTGGAGAGGAAAATAATACAACATGGCATCTTGTTGAAATGCATGTGGGCCATATTCCTGAGAGACTTATAGTTCTTTATACCTGTTGCCCATTGCATATGGTAACTTATAGAGCTTCTAGAGACCCTTGAGCACTTGTTTTTATTTTTAAAACATGTTTTGCGGCAAATTTGGTTATGGTCAACTTTTATGCTCATTTAAATTATTTTGTTATGTATTTCTGAGATTTAAAGACTGCATTTTAAGCAAACTTTTTTCCTTTATTACTAAGTATTTTGGTGGGGTACAGAGTCATCAGGCTTTTGCTATTTGCATTGTGCAAGTATTATATAAGTTTTGGTTACATTTTCATCAACTTACATAATTTATGGAACCCAATGCTTTGATTAATATGAAGTAAATGTCATATGTGATTATGGGTTATATTACCCTATGTTTTTCCATTTATTCATGTAGTTATATCATATAATTTGAGATTATCCTCTCCGCCTTTATCCTTCTGCACTATTTTTCCATCCCTACCTCTCCTTCTACAACCTTTTCTCTCCCCATTTAGTCCTCTCCCCCATCTTTCTATTCTGCTTATATTTTCCCTTTTTAGATAAGACTGATCATTCTTTTTTATATATCTACATATGTATAGATTTTTTAAAAATGTTCTTCCTTTAAGTTAGATTTAGCTCTCAGAGTGAGAACATATGGTATTTCTCTTTTGGAGCCTGGGTTCATTTGTTTAAGATGATATTCTCCAGTTCCATCCATTTTGTTGCAAATTAGATGATTTCATTCTTTATCATTGCTGAGTAATATTCTACTGTGTGTATATACCAAATTTTTTATGCATTCATTCCAATGTTGATGGACATTTTGATTGATTCCATACCCTTACAATTGTGAAGAGTGCTGCATTATTATTGGAAATGTAGGTGTTCGTGTAGTATGATGATTTATCATCCTTTGGATATATTTCCAGGAGTGGTATAGCACAGTCGCATGGCATTTCTGTTCTTATTTTTCTAAGGTATCCCCATATTGGCTTCTAAAGTGGTTGAACTAATTTATAATCCAACCAGCAGTGTAAAAGTGTTCCTTTTTCTCCACATCTTCACCAGTATTTGTCATTATTTGTTTTGTTAACCTTGGCCATTCTTACTGTAGTTTGGTGGAATCTCAGTTGTTTTGATTTGTATTTCTATGATGGCTAGGGATACTGAGCATTTTTTCATGTGTTTCTTGGCCTTTTGAGCTTCTTCCTTTGAGAACTGCCTATTCATTTCTTTTGCCTAATTATGTATTGAATTATTTGTTGTCTTGGTACTTGCTTTCTTAAGTCCTCTGTCAGATGAGTAGGATGCAAAGATTCTCTCTCATTCTGTAGGCTTTCCCCTAAGTGTGTTGATTGTTTCCTTTGCTATAAAGAAGCTTTTTCATTTCATGTAATCCCCTTTGTTAATTCTTGGTGCCATTTCCTGGGCAATTGGGATCTTACTGAGGAAATACTTTCCTATGCCTATGTGTTGGAGTGTGTTTTCTATCTTTTCTTTTTGTAGTTTTAAGGTTTCTGAAATTATGTTGAGGTTTTTATCCATTTCAAATTGACTCTCATGTAAATTGAGAGGTACAAATCTATTTTCAGTTTCCTGCAAATGGATATCCAATTTTCCCAGCACCATTTGTTAAAGAGGCTATCTATTCTTCAGTGTATATCCTTAGCCCCTTTGTCAAAAATTAGGTGGCTGTACTTGTATGGGTGTATCTCCGAGTCTTAATTTCTGTTACATTAGTCTTCAAGCTTGTTTTTGTCAAAAATTAGGTGGCTGTACTTGTATGGGTGTATCTCCGAGTCTTAATTTCTGTTACATTAGTCTTCAAGCTTGTTTTTGTGCCAGCATCAAGTGGTTTTTGCCACTATACCTCTGTAGTATACGCTGAAGTCAGGTACAGTGATCTTGCCTGCATTGTTTTAAGATTGTTTTAGCTGTACATAGTCTTTCATGTTTCCATATGAATTTTATGATTTTTTTCTATTTCTTCAAAGTCTGTCATTGGAATTTTAATGGAGATTGCATTAAAACTGTAAGTTGCTTTGGTAATATGGGCATCTTTACAACATTGATTCTCCCAATCCATAAGCAAACGAGATTCATCTTCTAGTATCCTCTGTAACTTTCTTCTTTGGTTTCTTGAAGTTTTTCCTTGTAGAGGTCTTCAGGGTCTTTGGTTAGATTGATACCTTAATATTTAACATTTTTGGTGGGCTACTGTAAATGGGATTATTGCATTCTGTAGTTCCAGAATTTAGTACCATTAATGACAAATACTCAACATTGACATATCGTTTAAGTAGATTTATTGACAAGACTAATGAAATTTGTACAGTCTACATTGTTACATCACATTTGATATTTAAAATATGTTAGAGTATCTAATATCTAACATAGATATACACCTGAAGGTATAGTTGTGAAATATTTGCCTGTACTTTCACTGTTTCTACTTCAAAGCAATACTATAGAAAGTTTAAAAATGCCTTATCAATTCATTGTAAAATTTTTATATTTGTGATTTATAATTGTTACCTAAACAAAGTCTGTGCAGAGCTCAGTTATTGTATTTCATGACATTTCATGGAAAAATGGAAAATAACTTCCCTGTCATCTTCTCATTCCAAGTGTGTTACTATTTGCCTTTGAAGGGTGACTATCTTTTATTGTGAAATGTTCTAGTTCTTCTTCACTTTCCAATGCGTAGAATTCTTTCCACCATTTTCTCTTTAACACATCCACAGTTGCAAGTGATCACATATTTTACAAAATGTCACATTATTTAGATTCCAAACTAAGAAAACTGCCATTAGTAAGTATGGAGGTAGTCTTAAAAATCCAACATGTGCATTCCTTTTAATACTACTTTCTATTAGTTATCCTTTACTCCTGCTTTAATTAATCTTACTGCCTCTATTATACATTTGCTGCAATCTTTATTTATCTCACCATAAAATATCAAAACAAATCCTCAAATTCAGTACAGCTAGTTGATCAGTTAAGTTTGTTAACATTCTCTAAGCTTGCATTAAAAAGTCCTGGCTAGCAGACCAGAAAGTTGAACTTTTTACATGCTGTTTACATGACAACAAATAATATTTGGAAGAGAGATTAAATTTGATTGTGTCTTGGGCCTTTTTCAGCTCTAAAATTTCCATGGTTCTCTGATTTATGCCATTTCTACTTAATATGCTAAATATAAAATCTTAGAAAAATAATTTTATAAGTTATTTGGTTATAGGGAAAGCATTTTAGCCATTAAAGAGCTATTACACTATGTACTAATAAAAAGAGATAAACAATATTCTTTTATTGTCTGAAAAATCTACTCATAAATCACTATAGTAAAAAAAAGATAGAAACTCCATATTATGACAATAAAACACTACTTCCTTTTCTGTAGCTAACAGTACCAGAAAGACTGTCAAATGAATGAAAATCAAAGAGTAATAGTTTCATATTTTACCAAGCTTTTTTTGGCCTTCCTATATAGAAGATTCTCATCCTAGTTGACTTGTAGCATCCATCTTCTAGATCAGAAACAAGGACGCGATTAAAAAATAGAGAAAAACAACTAGTAAAATGTAATTTTCATATTCAAGTTTGAATTATAAGACTTGATATGATACTTTTGAAGTAGGTTGTTGCTATTATAGACTGAAAATATTTGTATCCCTCCCAAATACCTATAGTGAAACCCTATTCTCCAGTGTGAGGATACTAGGAGGTGAGACTACTAGCTGGTGATTACATCATGAAGGCCAAGCACTTACACAAAGAAATTCAAGAGGGCACCTTTTTTATTTCTGTGCTATTAGCTGGTTGAGGACACAAGGAGAGGATGACCACCTGCAGACTGGGAAACAGGCCCTCACCAGACAGTAGATCAGATGTATCTTTGTTTTGGATTTCTTATCCTCCAAAAATGTGAGAAACAAATATTTGTTGTTTAAGTAATGGTAGTTTTGTTATAGCAGGATGAACTAAGCCATGCATTATCTAAAGAAGTTTTCACCTCAATTTTTGTGTCAGTCTATCTGACTTATGTCTATGATGTAGATATCTGATTAAAAGAGGATTTGATGCAAGGACAATAGGCTGAAATAGTTTTTGTTTGGTTCCATTCCTTGTGAACAGAAGATTGACCCTTACTTCTAGGTACTTCAATAATGGTGCTGCAAGTTCTAGATAGAATGATAAAATACATTGCTCAAAACAGAGTTTTGTTTTGTTTTTAATTACAGAAAAAGAACAATACACTGGCCTGAGGAATTGTGAAAACAAGAAGGCAAGAGGAAAATGAAGGAAAACAAACTTGTCAGATGTATGGCTTAATTTTACCCCATTCTAGATGAGGGCATAAGGTTAGGTAGGTGAAGCTGAGATAAAAGATATGGTCAGGAGTTTACGCCCCTGTTCAGTTTTCAGGGTCTAAATGAATATGACGTCAAAGCCAGAGCCTATATCAACTTGGGATGTGAGGTTGGTGTTTTGATGGCAGACTTGAGGGACTTCAAGATTTAAAAATCCCTCTCTTCTGTTCATTTAAAAAATCTTGTATAAGAAGTAGTTGACATATTGCTTAAGAAGATTCCTATGTATATTGGCGGGGGCAGGGATGATGCATCTCTTTGCTAACAGCTGCCTATGGAGCAGACTATGTGAGCCGTACAGATGAGTTACAGCCAGGTTCCAGGGCTGATAGCATTAACAATAACTGGGGTCTGGGGAGGGTCCCCTGCCTTTGTCTGCTATTGTTTGAATCTAGATTGTCCCCCAAAAGCCCATGTGTTAAGGTTTGGTCACCAGTTTGGCTCTATGGGAAGTTGATAGAAACTTTAAGAGTGGGACATAGTGGGAGGTCTTCAGGTCACTGGGGGCATGATCTTGAGGGAGCAGTGGGACCCTAGCCCCTTCCTTTTTCTGCCCATGAGGTGAGTGGGTTTCCCACTGGCCCAGAGCAACAGGGCCAACTAATCATGGACTGAAACTTTTAAACTGTGGGCCAGAATAAACCCCTTCTCTTCTATAAATTGGTTATCATCTCAGATATTTTTAATAGTAACACAAAGCTGACACATGTAATTGACAAACAACATAACCACAGTAGAGTTGCAACAGTAACAAGTTGAAAGGAACAACTAAGTTGGACCAGGGGTAGCAGAAAGAGATAGGGAAGATGAGTTTCCTAACTTTATTATTTCAATGAGTTGGAATAAATTTCCTTTACTTCCTACTTACCTCCCGTTTAGAAAAGACAAGCAGGGTGGAGTGAGGCTATGTAAGAAAGAGTCTGAAAAATTGAACAGGTATTTTCCAAGCAAATGGAACAATGTACATCAGAACTTTCTCAGTTACTACACTGGGCTAAATTTAAAATATTGGAAGTGTTTCCCTCCCCCTTCTAAGGAAATCACGTGCAATAACTTTTGAAGATCAGCTACATATAATGAAGGAAATTTTATTTTCTTCTTTCTCTCTGAATTGTTTTGGATTTATATCAGTGTTTTTTAGTTTGAGATTAAAATGCAGATTTTTATTCACAGACACAAGTGTGACAAGTGTATTGTAGTTTAGATAGATTTATCATAGATATTACCTTCATATAAAGTGTCAGATGCTGCTGTAGTATTTTCAGGGAGAGGACCTTGATAAAATTAGGCTCTAATGTTTTAAACAGTTCTCATCCTTATCAAGGACTAAGCATGTATTTTGAATCTATAATGCTTTCATAGATATCTTATTGCTTCTTTATTTACATGCAAAGCTTCTCTCACTTCCATCTTTTTAAGATGCACATTCCCATTTGCATTCATTGATCTTAGAGGTTGAGTGTAAATCTTTATCTAACTGGATATTGTGGCTAGGTTCCCAACTATATTGCTTTTCTAAGCAGTATTCAGGGACCCATCTTACACACACACACACACACACACACACACACACACACACGCACACACACACGCACACACACACACACGCACACACAGAGAGAGAGAGAGAGAGAGAGAGAGAGAGAGAGAGAGAGAGAGAGTCTATTCTTAAATTTATATAAATAATAATTGTAATCTGCTGGGCATGGTAGCATGTACCTGTAATCCCAGTGTCTCAGGAGGATCATGAGTTGGAGGATCATGAGTTGGAGGATCATGAGTCAGGAGGATCATGAGTTGGAGGCCAGAGGCAGCCTGTATACCTAAATGAAATCCTAACTCAAAAATAAAAAATAATAAATAATCTGAGGGTCAGCACAGTTGTAGGGCACTTCCAAAGCCTTGAGTTCAACCCCCCAAGTATTGCTATCTCCCAAATTATAATATATAATTATGCTTTATATATTAGAATACTAGGGAGAAAAAAATCATACAACTTGAAAAAATACTAAGAAGATAAATTTTAAAAATTGGGCTCACACCATAAAGTCATGAAATTAATTTTATTAATTAAAAATGTACTTTTCTATTTAATAAATACTTAAAAATTATAAGGAAGTAATTAAAGCTTAGGCTCTACAATCCATATGAAATGTAGTTTTGATAGCTTCCTTGTTTGCCTTCATGTCCATGAGTTGCCAGCTCACTGTGGACATTTACTAACTGAGACCTGGCCTCACATAGTTTTCCTTGGATCATAATCTTTATTAGTAGGAAATGGTATCTAGATGCACTTTTCAGTGGCTGAGCTACAAAATATGTACATTTTAAAAGAAAGTATATCATGATTTCTTCTACTTCTAGGTCAAATTAAGGACCAGAGAGAGATTAAACTCATCCATTCTACATACATATTTCTCTTTCCTTTTCTAAATGATACCAACATAATTTATATGTTTGGTTTATTCCATAGTACAAGTGCATGCACATATACTTGAACATATACAATTCAATAAAACTAATGCCATTACCATGAAAAACAAACTGTAGAGAAGAGAGGAATATTTTTCGAAATTCCTTTTCTTTTTATGGTATATCTACATTCAAGTCCCTGTGTTTTAAAATCATTGTATGATTACACTAACTTGATTTGAAATTTAGATTGGTTTTTTTCTTTAATATTTATTAATAACTTTTTAAAATCTGCTTTTTTTGTGTGTGTGTTTAAGGTGCTAAGTGAAATATATAGGTACACACACACACACACACACACACACACACACACACACACGAGCTTCTAGATTCTATTCTGCCTGTTTTACATTTCTCCACATGTGCTGTGTCCCTATCCCCACAATCCTAGATAACTCTTTTTAAAATTTTTAGTGGTTTTCCATCCATTTCTTTAAAATGAATTTTGGAACAATTTCAAATTATAAAATATTTAAGAACCGCAGACCATTTACTTAGAAAGCCCCTTTCATAGTTGGTCAGTTGCCATATGACTGTCATACTGGACTCAATCCTTGACCATGCAATGCACCCAGTTCTTACATTTCTCTAGTGACCTAGTTCCTTATCTTCTCTTTACTTTCATGACCTTGACATTGTTGAGGATATGAGCTAGTAATGTAGAATATCCCTCAATTTATATTTATCTGGTGTTTTCTCATGTGTAGCCTCAAGTTATACATTTTGGGAAAGTATAACAGAATTTGATGTTAAGTTTTTCTCATTGCATTTTATCATATGATATAGAATGTAGAAAAAAAAGAGGGTTTTAAGTTCCTACATAATAACTTTATTTTTCATCATTGTTATTAATAATTTGTGAGAAATTAGCTTGATATTATATAAACAATCTAGTAAATTATGTTTTACATTTTATTTACATTTTATTTACAATTAATTTTGTATGTATCGTTAGCATTATAAGGTTAAGTTTTTTTCTTACCCAGATTTTGCTGGTGATCTCCTTTAAGCTGGATTCCATATTGTTTTGATATGCTCCATTGCTCTTTGAGCATTTCCTTAATTTCTAGTACAATAAGATGTCCTAGCCTCATTTAACACTTTTGCTGCCTCAACTCAGATTAAATTATTTTTGTAAGAAGCCCTTGTTCCTTTTATTAGTTGATACTATTTATATACCAAGACATGAGTATTTAGAAATTGAGTTGTCCTCATTGATATTAGAGTGTTTAACATTGCCATTTCAGTAGAGAGAACAAGATAATCTATACAGTAGTGCTTCCATAGAGGGACATATGTTCCAAGACCTTGGTGGCTGCCAGAAACCATGCATAGTGTAAAACCATATTTTTACTATTTTTTGTATAGATACATATCCACCATAAAGTTTAATTTATAATTAGGCACAGTAAAAATTTTCTGTTTCACCATTTCACAGATGGAAGGTTAATTCTTACTCTAGTTCTTAGCAACTATGATATACATTTTTTTCTTTCCTTATAGTGTCTAGAACTTTCATTGTTTCTGTTTAGCATACCTGAATTGCCAGCATCACTACTTTTGCATTATTATGGAAAATAAGGGTTATTTGAACACAAAACACAGAAATACTGTGACAGACTATCTGATAACTAAGATGCCTGCTAAGTGCCTACCAAACAGGGATAATATGCTGGGAAAAAGGGTGATTCATATCCTGGGCAGGAGATAGAAAGATGGAATGAAACCTCATCATACTAATTGGAATGGTGCACAATTTAAAATGTATCAATTGTTAATTTCTATAATTTTCCACATGCTTTTTTTTGAACCACTTGTTTTGACTGTAATTGGAACAGTAGAAGGTGAAACTAAAGATGGCAAGCTGCTAATGTAGAGACAAAAATCTTTAGAAACTTCTAGTAAGTCAGATTCAGCTATTCATAAGAAAGATAACACCCAAATCAGACGATGTTCATCACCTTAAAACAAGAGTGATTCAATATCCAAAACCAATCAATATAATTGACCACATTATATGTATGGATGGATATAGACACACATAAGTTATATACAAAAATATATACGTTTGCATCTATATTTATTTCTATATGTGCTTTTACACATTCTAAACTAGAGTTCACAACAATATCTGCAATTTCAAGCCAAATTACAAGTTTGATTCTAACCTTCCCTTTCCCACATTCTTTGTCATTGAGAAACCTGGCTTCTATTATGTTCCCTATGCCTACTGATTTGCTGTTAGTTGTAGATGGTTGATCTCCTCACTTGACCTGTGTGCCATTAATGTCTTTTAAATCTGACTGCATCCATTGACACCCTGTTGCCTTGGCTGCCGTTATTACATCTACTATATTAACTTTCCTCAGGTGGGCCTGACCTACATTTATTGTCCCATTCATCTTATTTGGAGAATTTTGTCAGAATAATTTTCAAATGAAGGGAAGGACAAACAAGAGAGAAAAGAAACAAGAAAAGTAATAGCCATATTTTTAAATACAGGCCATTATTATGGAGAGGCTATCATCTTCTTAGATAAAAGGTAGTGGTTACGCATACTTTTATTGATGCCAGCAATCATTTTAATAGAGAGTTCAGTACTGTATGCCTTCAAAAAGAGGCAAAATCCTCAGAAGAAGGTAACCCAGATTTGCAGAGTTCATATAACCTTGTCTGTTGACTGTGCTAAGAATTTCTTGGGACATGCATTAGCCAGGGTTCTCCACAGAAACATAACCAATAGGATGAGATTTGTTGTAAGGAACTGGCTCCTATGATTATGAAGGCTGAGAAGTCCTATGATCTACCACCTTCAAAGTGAGGACCCAGTAAAACCAGTGGTCTAATTCCAAGGCCTGAGAGCTGGCGAGACAAAAAAATGTTGATTCCTGTCCATGTCTGAAGGCCTCAGAACCAGGGTTGCTGAGGACAGATAATCAGTGTCCCAGCTCAGAAAGACAAGCAGAGAGTGACTTCAACCTTCTTCTACCTTTTTCCTCTCTGTTCAGGCCATCAAAAGAGTATATGATGCTCACCCTATTGGAGAGGGCCATCTTCATTACCCAGTCTACAAACTGAAGTACTAATACCTTCCAAAAACACTCTCAGAGACATACCCCTAATTAATGTTGATCCAGTTATCTGCCATCCCATGGACTAATCAGTTTACTGATACAATTAACCCTTGAGAGCATCTGTCCAAAATTGCCTCATAGGATGTTATAGACATTGAATTAGTTACTGGAAAAAAATAAGGTATAAAAATATGGGTTATTATTATAAGGCTAGAAATTAATATTTTGCATATTGTTGTTAGGTGGCATCAAGTCAGGTCTGGCTCATATTGACCATACGTACAGCACATGAAACACTACCCCACACTGTGCCATGCCTAGTACTATTGTCAATGTTTTTCTGTTATTCATATGGTTTCCAATGGCTAATTGTTTTGGGAGTGGGCACTAGATCCTCCTCCCTAGCCTACAGCACCTGGTATTTCCAGGCAATCTCCCATCCAAGTACTACACAGGCCCAACCCTGCTTAGCTTTTCTGAGATCTGATGAGATGGCTATATGGTGATGTGGCTGCAGGCATATACTATCTGCTAAATAAATAGTAAGTCAACATAGTCTAACAGTATTTTCATCTTAGCATAATATTTAATTTTGTGTGTTTATATTTTCATAGCATTTATAGTAAGACTTCTTTATAAACAAGTAAAAAAAGTGAACTAATTGATACAAATCACTTCGTTGTTGTTAAGTGCCATGGAGTCAGGTCCAACTTAAAGCAACCCTATGTACAATAGAATTAAATACTGCCCAACTCCATGCCATGCATACAATCTTTTTTATGCTTAAGCCTATTGTTGCATCCACTGTGTCAATCCATCTACTAGAGGGTCTTCCTTCTTTCTGTTTATGTGTCACTCCCACAAACCTCCTTTTCTGGATTGGTCCCTGTCAACATGTCCAAAATACATAAGATGCAATCTAGCCATCCTTGCTTTCAAAGGAGCACTCTGGTTGCACTTCCTTTATTTCATGTGTTAGGTAAAACAAATGTATTATTGCCTTAGAAATTAGGCAAAAATGATTGAATTTGTGGCAATGTCTTCTACTTTTTTACAAGTAGAAAGCTCTCAAATTTTCTCTAACGAGATGAGAGAGAAATCAAAACTATATTCACTGGTGAGACGTAGATATTTCACATTGCAATTAGATATTGCTGATTAAAAATCCCATATCTAAAAAGAAAATTCAAATTATGAGAAATAGACTTAAGTTTACAAATTTGATTAATTTTTGTTTCAGTGAATTAATGATTATATAATACATAGTATGGATGAAATTTTTTTGCTTTTGAAGTACCAAGGGTGCCAAAAAAAATGTATACACATTTAAACGATGTTATCTGTGTATTACTTTTTGAAGTTAAATTGAATTACATTAGCAATGTTTTGTTGTTGTTGTTGTTAGGGGCTGTAGAGTTGAGTCTGACTCATAGTGACCTTATGTACAGCAGATGGAAACACTTTCCAATTCTGTGCCAGGCACACGATCTTATTTATGTTTAAGCCTATTGCTGCAGACACTGTGTCAATCCATCTAGTGGCCAGTTTTCCTTTCTGTCATTGACTTGCCACTCTCCCAAACATGATGTCTTTTTCCAGGGATTGGTCTCTCCTGACTACATGCCCAAAATATGTAAGACACCAGCTAGCCATGCTTGCTTCCAAGGAGCACTCTGGTTGCACTTCTTCTTAGAACAGACCTGTTGGTTCTTTTGGCAGTCCATAGTATATTCAATAGTCGTCTCTAGCACCATAATTCAAAAGCATCAATTCTTTTCCTGTCTCCCTTGTTCAATGTCCAGCTTTCACAACCATATCATGCGGCTGAAAGTACCATGGCATGAATCAGATGCACCTTTGTCTTCAATGTGACATCTTTACTTTTCAATACTCTGAAGAGCTCTTTTGTCACAGCTTTTCCCAGAGAAATGTGTCTTTTGATTTCTTGACTGCTGCTTCCATGGGTATTGATTATAGATCCAAGCAAAGCAAAATCTTGGACAACCTCAATCTTTTCTCCATTTATTGTGAAGTTGCGTACTGGCCCAGTCATAAGGGTTTTTGTTTTGTTGTTTAGTTGCAATCCATACTGAAGGCTATGATCTTTGATCTTCACATTAGTAAATGTTTTAAATCCTCTTCACTTTCAGCAAGCAGAGTAATGTCATCTGCATAACACAGATTGTTAATGAGTCTTCCTCCAATCCTGATGCTGTGTTCTTTCTCATAGAGTCCAGCTTCTTGGATTATTTGCTCAGCATATAAATTGAAGTGAGATAGTGAAAGTATACAGCCCTGATTCACAACTTTCTCAACTTTAAACCAGGCAGTGTTTCCTTGCTCTATTCCAGCAACTGCCTCCTGGTTCAGATTCCTCATGAGTACTATTAGGTGCTCTGGTATTTCCAAAAGAGGGTTAATCAAATGAATGCTAGTACTACCACGTGACAGTCACGGAAAAATGGAACGTTTTGTCCCAAGATGCGTATACATTTTTTGACACCCTCTGTGTATTTAATTCTTTATTTTTGACAATAGCCTTCTGAGGTAAATACTATTTTTTTCTATGAAGATAAAGGAAGTTGAGGCTAGTTCAAAGTTATAGTGCTATGAAGTGGGAGAACCAGGATTTGATCTGGCAGTCAAGCCAATTAGATGGTCCTCTTTATATTCTACTACATAGCTCTATGGAGAAGGATGTGGCAGTCCACTCTCGAAGCTATCCCCAAAGAATCAGCCAATGAAAACCCTAAGAGTATTGCTATTAATCGGACATGACTTGACAGCCCCTGAGAACAACAGCAACATAGCTCTATGAATTATAAAGAAGTTATTATTCCCAAAATACCATTGTATTTTCTCATGTTATTATGAATGACACATTTTATTTGAAAAATAATTTTATATATCAGTTTTATGTATCAGTTATCACAATTATGTATCAATTATGTATCAGTTATCACAATGTATCACAATTTTATGTATCAGTTAAATTCTTTAAAAAAATATTTTATCTTATGTTTCATAATCTTACTATGAGTCTGGAGTGGCAAGACATTTTGATTGGCTTTTACATTATCTTTGTAAATATTCCTATAACTTTTGACATATTAGACTATAGTTCATAATAAACTATAATACATTTTATGATGAATTAGAATAAAAGGGCTAAAAGGCCCCAACGTAGGAAAATTATATAGAAATGGAAATGCAAATAATTCTAATTTGATCAGTACACATTGTATACATGTAAAGAAATATCACACTGTACTCCATAAACATATACAATGATGATACATTAATTACAAAGGAATACACTAGTGTACTATGTTGGTAACTTCTGATGTTTACTAGGTTAGATGTATTGAATGCATTTTGACTTATGATATTTCATATTATCATGGATATATCAGGGTGTATCGCCATCATAAGTTGAGGAACATCTGCGTTGCCAAAGCCTTTGTATATCTGCCTATTTACTTCATTTTGCTTAATAATAAACAAGTGAAGATGAGACAAGTATCCTTCAAAATTAGTTTTATAATTACTGTCTATGGTAGAGGCTATGATGTGTAAACATACATTTTTGAAGCTAAAAATAAAAAATGTGGTACCTTGTGTTTTGTACTTCTATTATGAATGAAGATATGTAAGAGGCAATCAATGTATTAGTATGAATAACACCAAAACATCTTTTAGCTATTTAAATTTGTGTTGGCTCTTGGCATGCTGAAATCTGAGGAAGAAAGGATGAAGGATTCTTATAAATATTTGTCCTGAAGATAGAATATAAGTTAATTAAGACTTTCCAGTTAAAACAACACTGCAACTTTTAATGTTTTAAGGCAAACTTCCACTGCATTTTAAAAATAATAATAAAATATAGCCCTATTCTAAAACAACATAAACATCTCTGTGGACATACAGCCAAAGAAAATCCATGGCAGGAATTGAAAAGTACCTGGCTCTGGGGGCACAAATCAGCAATGGGATAATGATTCTATTTTCATGTGGTTACAGTAACTGAGGCGCCTTTAATATTGTGGGAGACAAAAAACCAGCCTCAGCACCTGAAACCAGGACTTGAGGAATGTACCTGCACACATCAGGAGGCTAAAACAAACAATAGCAGTAATGAGTGCTGTGGACTTCACTGATCTGCTTCTGGGGCTGGCATGAGGGAACAAACACGGCTATACAATAGGATCCGAGCAAGACCATACCTTGTGGGGTGCATCTTCTTTGTTTCTGTGGACAAAAAGCCTAAAGGTACCAATATAATGCTGGGTCTGAAGCAGGGGCCGTGTTGGGCCAGGTAAAGAAATGCCCAGCCACTAAACTGGAAATTATCCATAGGGAGAGAAAAAGTACACAAAACCATGTGTGTACATTAGCTCACACTTAAAACGCATCACTGGAGATAACTTTTCAGACTAAAGTTGAGGTATATTGATTTCATGAAGGATAGGCAGTAACTGCAAAAATGTAGGTAAAATATAAGCAGTAAAGCAATTGAATAGTTGTTTCACTGAACGTATGTGAAGAGATAAGTTAATAGGAAGGTGGTATTGAGGCAATGACACAGATATCTGCACAGAAAATGTAGAAATAAAGAGAATGCTAAAAATAAAGAAGCTAGTGCTAAAATATTGATATATGATAAAAGAATTTAAAATGAAACAGAACTCATTTATACTAAAAGAGGTAGAATATAATGAAAAAAGTAACAGTGCAAAATATAATTGTAACAAAAATAATTCATTAAATATAAAAATTACAGGAAAAATTTAATAAAATCCAGTGGTATATTGGGTTTTATTATATTTTTCAGATATCCATTAATTAAACAATAAAATAATCCTTG
>VMDO01034794.1:0-16650 GCA_007922755.1 Pedetes capensis
ACCGCAAAAAAAAAAAAAAAAAAAAGATTAATGTCAACAATCTTCATATGTCATGTGGATAGTTGTTGTTGTTAGGTGCCGTTGAGTCGGTATCCGACTCATAGTGACCCTCTGTACAACAGAGGAAACACTATTGTCAGTGCTTCTCTGCTGTTCATAGGGTTTTCAATGGCAGATTGATTTTTTGGGAGGGGGGTTGACAGGTCCTTCTCCCAAGCCTACAGCTTCTGGTGTTCCCAGGCGGTCTCCCATCCAGGTACTAACCAGGCCTGACCCTGCTTAGCTTCCGAGATCTGACGGGATCGGATGCCACCGGGCTACCGCTGCAGGCCCTCATGTGGATAGTAGATACCCATAGTACAATGTGCTGTCAAGGGCCATTACCACCCCAAACCTATAATCCCAGTCAAATGATGAGGAAAACATCAGACAAATCCAAATTGAGGGATATTCTACAAAATACCAGACCCGGGCACCTCAGAATTTTCAAAGTCATCTATAGCCAGGCAAGTCTGCCAAGGTTTGAAAGATGAGAGTAGCATAAAGACGTGTGGAAATTGATATACAGATGGGATCCCAGAATAGAAAAGGCGATACTAGCTAAACCCCTCCCCCCAAATTGAATAAAATATAGACTGGAGTAAAGAATAATTTCATATTAGTTGGGATGAATGTACTTCCCAACGTAAGATGTGAAGAGGAATGGAAACTGTGTGGGATATTTGGAAATTCTCTATTTTCTGTTCATCTGTTCTGTAAATTCAAACGTTTAATATCAATAGTTTATGTAATAATTTTTTTAGAAAAAGGGAAGTGTCCATCCAATTAAATGTGGACAAAATACTTACATGGGTTCTCTTTACAAAAGAAACTATCTTCATGGTAAAAAGCCTCAATGTCATTCCTCATTCAGGAAGCTGAAATATATAAAACCAGGATGTACCATTGCACACTGATCAGGATGGGTAAAATTTAAGAGCGAAACACACGTACTTATGAGAATCTGGAACAGCTGAATCTCTTGTTGCTGGTGAGACAGTAGGATAGTCAGTGGCCAGGTAGCTGTTTTTCAAATCTTGGCATAAACGACTGAGCACCACCAGTGCTGCATCTGTTTGTTGGGAAATCTCTATTGGTATTCCATGAATTCCTGGAGACTTACGTTTTGCCAATTCCTTCAAGGCAGTTTCCACTTCTTCCATCAGTACCATTGGTTCCTGATCATATGCAACCTCTCAAAATGGTTGATCATCCCACCAGTTCCTTTTGGTATGATGACTCTGTGTATTTCCTCCATCTCCTTTTGATGTTTCCTGGGTCGTTTGATATGTTCCCTATAGAATCCTTCACTATTGCCACTCGAGGCTTGAATTCATTTCTTCAATTCCTTAAGCTTGAGAAAAACAGAGCGTGTTCTTTCCTTTTGGTTTTCTATCTCCAGCTCTTTGCACATGTCATTATAATATTTGATCTTGTCTTCTTGAGCTGCCCTTTGAAATCTTCCATTAGTTCCTTAACTTCATCATGTCTTCCTTTTGCTTTAACTGCTCCACATTCGAGGGAAAATTTCAGAGTCTCTTTTGACATGTCATTTGGTCTTTTCTTTTTTTCCTGTCTTTTGAAAAACCTTTTGCTTTCCTCACGAATGATGTCTTTGATGTCATGCCACAACTCTTCTGGTCTTCGATCCTTAGTGCCTAACGCGTTAAAAGTGTTCTTCAGGTGGTCTCTAAACTCAGGTGGGATATGGTCGAGGTCATACCTTGGTTCTGGTACAGTTGTTCTAATTTTCTTCAGTTTCAGTTTGAACCGGCATATGAGCAGTTGACAGTCTGGCCCACAATCAGCGCCTGGTCTTGTTCTGACACTTGATATTGAATTTTTGCCTTATCTCTTTTCGTAAATGTAGTCAGTTTGGTTTCTGTATGTTCCATCTGGTGAATTCCATGTGTATAGTTAACATTTATGTTGGTAAAAAGAAAATGTATTTGCAAAGAAAAGGTCATTAGTCTGATAGAATTCTATCATGCGACCTCCAGCATCATTTCGGTCACCAAGGCCATACTTTCCAACTACTGAGCCTTCTTTGTTTCCAACCTTGGCATTCCAGTCACCAGTGGTCATCAGTAAATCCTGATTGCATGTATGATCTATTTCAGATTGCAGGAGCTGGTGAAAATCTTCCCTATTTGTTGGGGTTTGGCTCCGGCCCGGCAGAGGTCTCGGAGCCTGACCTCAACACTACTGTTGCCTGGGGACCTTCAGGACTTGGTGAGAGCCAGAGGCACTGAGAAGGATTTCGGGAGCTTTCTCTATAATAACTGGGATTTATTAAACAACTCTTGAGTAAAGAGAGACCAGGAGGTTGCTGAAGTTGATGGTATTGGCATGGCTCAGGTGGTGATGGTGGTCCTGCTGGCCTTGAGTCTTGCAGCTCGCCTTCTTCCTTCTCCCCTGGCAGGGGAACTTGGAGGGTTCTTCTTCTGTTAATAGGTGCCTTCGCCTCTTTGGGGGCCCTGGTCTTGACTGGATGTCTTGCTTGAAGTAATCTCTGGAGTTGCAGGTCTCAGGAGTAGGATGCGGTGGTTGGGTTCGATGAGGTCAAGGTCAAAGGTGGACATGAAAGGACTACTACTGAGGGTGGCCAGTGGCCTACTTATATACTCTCGGGGGGGGGGTGGACCAAGAGGTGACCAATCAGGGTGTGGCTCGTGACAGGTATGACAGTTTACCTACCTTACCTGCCAGGTGAAGCGGTTATGTAAAGGAGGACTTGGAGAGGTATACTTTTGACAGGAGGGTTAGGAACGGGCCGAGCCAATCATCTAATCCCCCTTATTGATCAATTGGGTGACTTGGGGTGGCCAATCAGAGTGAAGGCAATGACATCAGAGCTGGACTGGTCAGTGGCCATCTTGACTTACTCGATGGGAGCCGCAGGAGCAAAGTAGGTGAGAGCAAAGTAGGTGAGAGGCAAAGTGCGACTTTGCTCCACCATGTTGGTGTACTTGAGCTGGAGATGAGTTAAGTAAGTCTCAGCTCAAGTTCTTCCTTCAAGGGGTCAAAGGTGACGAAGGACAGGAAGGGCAGGAGCTGGGTAGGACTCAAGGGAGGCTCAGACCTGGGCCTGGGTTAGATAGATCTCGGCCCATGCTCCCTCTGGATCCTTCCCAGAGATCCTCAAACAGCCCCGGACACCTGTTTTCATTTGTGGCCTTAGTGGTGGGTGTGTAAATTTGACTAATAGTCACATTAACTGGCTTTCCTTGTAGGTGTATGGATATTATTCTATCCCTGACAGCATTGTACTTCAGAACAGATCTTGACATGTCTTTTTTGATGATGAATGCAGGCTCATTTCCTTTTCATTGTCACCCCCAGCACAGTAGACTCTCAGCATAGGTTTATCTGATTCAGAATGGCCCATGACAGTCCCTTTTATCTCACGGATGCCTAGAATGTCGATGTTTAGGTGTTCCATTTCCCTTTTGACGAGTTCTAATTTTCCTAGATTCATACTCTGTACATTCCACATTCCAGTCATGAATGGATGTTTACAGTTGTCCCTCCCCGTTTTGAGTGGTGTCACATCAGCAGACGGAAGTCCCTGGGCTTTACGCCATTTCCATCATTCAAGTAGATTCTACTTTGAGGAGGCAAGTCTTCCCTGGTAGACTTTCGAGTGCTGATTTTCCCTAACTATATCTGACAGTGTTTCTCTGCTATTCCTAGGGTTTTCAAGGGCTAATTGTTTCTGGAGGGGGCTGCCAGGTCCTACTCCCTAGTCTGTCTTAGTCTGGAAACTCAGCTGAAACCTGTCCACCATAGGTGACCCTGCTGGTATCTGTAATACCGGTAAGCATAGCTTTCAGCCTCACAGCAACAAGCAAGCCCCCCACAGGGCTGCAACCTGACAGACCTGTGGGGCATGAGCTTCTTATAGTGTTAAATATATACCTACCCCAGGATCCACCAACTCCATTACGAGGATTATACTATTTAGAGCTGAATGCAAACATGCACAAAAAGTGCCATAGGAAGATATTCATAGAAACCTTACTCTCTCTAGCCACAACTAGAAATAAACCATTTTCCATCAACTGTTATGTAGAGTAACATTCATTAATGACACAAAAACCATGCAACAAACGGTTGCATCGTAAAAGAAAATAAAAGTGTTTTCTTTGACAAAAGAAACAAAAACCACAGCAAAGCAGACAAAAAAGGTCTGGTGTTCATTTACCTAAACTTCAACAACAAGCAAAGTTAATATTGGGCATAGAAAATGGGGAATGGTGATTACCTAGCTGGGGTGGGGGTGATGATCGACTGGAAAGGGGTTCTGTAGACATTCCGGGCTACTGGCAATGTACTATCACTTGACCTAGGAGATGGTTCCTTTAGCTGCAATTCATCAGGCCATGCACGGGCATATTTGTGCACTTTAGTCTGTATGAATTACCACACATCGCAGTAATGTATTGTTAGCCCAAAGAAAAAAAATGTTGGTTGGAGAATGTTATCATGGTTAATTTTATCATATTTATTAGATTATATTTAAATATCCAGTTGGACGTGCCCCTTTCTCATCGCATTATTTCTCATCTGTCCTAAGAAAGCCCAAGGGATCTTTGAAATATCTGACCCAGAAACAACGGATATAGCCCTCAGAGTTTCATTAATGCAAGGCAGCAGTGAGGTTGATGGAGAGGCAGCGCGCCCGTTTTGCAGGTTTTGGAGTCTTTCCTTCGGCTCAGACAGGAGGCAAATGCAACACTGTCACGGTGGGGAGGCTGTCGGGTGTGCAACAGTGCGGTTTCCTTTTATCTTCGTGATAAGAGGAGAACTCTGGAGTCACAGGCAAGGCTTGCATTGTAGTCTCAGGTAAGTAGCGCCTGGATACGGAGACTTTGAAAACAAAACAAAAAAAAGCCACCCACTGGCAGGATCCTGCCGTGACTCGGATTCGAACCGAGGTTGCTGCGGCCACAACGCAGAGTACTAACCACTATACGATCACGGCAACCCGCAAAAGAAAGAGCAACGGCTGGTCTTTGTTTACCATTTTCAAAGGACGTCCATTTGCAATGGCCAGGTCTCTCCCCACCCCACCCCCCCGCCCACCCCTCTCTCCCTATCTCCCCTCTCTCTCTCTGCTCTCTCTCTCTTCCTTTTTATTTCTTTCTACAAGAGAGCCTCAGGTCGTCGCCTTCGTCACTCGCTCACGCCTCTTTTTTCTCTACTTTCCGTTCCATTTAGCTAAGGGAAAATGCAATCCTCATTCTCCAGGATCCGGCCTGACAAACCACCAAGTCAATCCCAAGTCTCCTCCTCCCCCAAATCATGCCCCCACCGACCCTTTCCCTCGTTGCCATTGTCCCCTGGGGCCGGCCCTTTCCCACTCTGCTCCCCTTGCCGCCTCCTTGAGGGCGGGAACCCCAGCTGCATACCCGGTGCGCAGTGGCCTTTCTCGCTCCCGCCCAGCCGAGGCTGAGGTCCAGACCGCCTGAAGGCTTTTTCAGGTAAGCGCTTCCCCTTTGAGAAGCCTCTCCGATTCCCCTTCTCTGGGTTCTTCAAAGGATGAAAACCCGAAGACGACCGTGCATTAATTCAACAAGTCCTAACTGAGCGCCTCAATGAGGACCCGAGAGCGACGTTCCTGCCACCCCTGCCACGGTGAAGCCCAGGTACTGAACCAGGGACCCCAAGAGGACGGCGGAAACACTGCGGCGGCCCGGAATGCAGCCTAGTCGGGGGACCCCGGCGCATTCGCTGGGGACCGCGGCGCGCAGAGCTGGAGGAGCCGCCCTGGAGCGCACGGGGATCTCGGCGAGCGCCGGCTTCTGAAGCTGGCACCCGGCGGCGCGGAGCGAAGGCCACGGGGCTGCGCGTCTGGCTTCGGAATCCAGCCACGCGCTGTCTTCCAAGGCGATCCACACCACAGTGCATCGCTCCTATGTCCCCGCCTGCCCAGGCTTTGGAACCCACTCGGGCTTTTTGCGCGGCGAGGGCGCAACCTGGGGGGCGGGGGGGGGGGTTAACCCGCCGTCAGTGATTGCTCTCAGGACATAAGTCTAAGAGCTATCCCCGTCCCGTCTCTGTGGCGCAATCGGTTAGCGCGTTCGGCTGTTAACCGAAAGGTTGGTGGTTCGAGCCCACCCAGGGACGCCCGCTGCCACTTTTAGTCCCGCCCTGCCTGCTCTTTAGCAAAGGCGGATACACAAACACGATCATCAATGGCAATGGCACATCGGGGAAAATGAAACCTGCCGGCCTCCCGGAGACCTGTGCACCTCACTTTCCTGCTCTTTAGCAAAGGCGGATACAAAAACGTGATCATCAATGGCAGTGGCATATTGGGAAAAATGGAACCTGCCAGCCTCAGGGACACCTGTGCACCTCACTACCGAGGCGAGCCCTCCCATCCCTCGACTCAACAACAACTTTGGGGCGCACATTCCCGTACCGCATACAGGTTGGCCGACGGGTCTGCACGCCCAGCGGGGGCGTTCTTACTCCTGGGCAGTGGCCACACTCCAGGTTCTCGGGGTGCCGGGGAGAGGACGCCCCAAACCTGCCGGCTCCTGTCGCTCCCGGGAGCTGTTTAGTCTGGCGGGCCAGCATCCTGCGCACGGCCCCTCAGTATTGGAACAGGATAACCTGCGTGAGAGGCGGAATCTCCAAGCCAGAGCGTGGGATCCCGGGGTCTTCCCTGGGGAGTGGGCGCAGAGCCCTAAGAAGTCGCCCGGACTGAGGAATTGCGAGCCTGTGCTTCCCGCTCTCTGGGAGAATCACTTTGCTGCTGGGAGAAGAACCTGGAAATGCAGGTGCCTGTCGGATACTGTAGGACACCATAGTTGCTCCCCCACTGTCAGCTTGTGCTGCCGTGAGGACTTCCGTGTCGCTGCGATGCTGCACGTAGGCTGTGCCACCGGTATTTCAGATACCAGCTGGGCCACCCATGGTGGGTAGGTTTCAGCTGAGCTTCCAGAGGAAGACAGACCAGGAAGAAGGAAACCCTCTGAATAGGCCGGGAGTGGTGGCTCACACATGTAATCCCAGCAACTCAGGGGAGCGGAGCCAGGACGACCGCAGGTTCCAGGCCAGAGGCAGCCTGCGGAATTTAGGGAGACCCTGTCTCAAGATAAAAAATAAAATAAATTAGAAAAGGGGGCGGCGGATGCAACTCAGCGGTAGTGCATGCGCAAAAAAACAGAAAACAACAACAAAAACAAACAAACAACACCTCTATGAATAACAGGGAATCAGTGGCAAATATGGGGCGGGGGCCGGCGGCGGGGGGGCGGCGGGGGGGGGGCGGCGGGGGGGCGGGAATGAGCCCCGCCCTCCCCCACCCCCGGGGCGGGTAGGCACTCAAGAAATGACTGGGGAAGAGTTGCCCTCTCAAACTAGAGTCGACCTTAATGGCAGGAATGGAGTAAAAGCCCTGGGACCTCCTTTTGCTGATGTGGCAACACTCAAAATGAGAACTGCAGTGACTGCAACAACGGGCTCAAACAGAAAAAGATCGTGTTCACGGCACAGCGTTGGGTGGTTCGTTCTTCTGAGCACACCGGCTATGTGTCGGATCCCACTGGACCACACCAAACACCACCACCATAGCTGCACTACGGGGGAGGCTAATCCCACCCCCCACACACACACACCCCACCACCACGAACAAATCCCCAAAGGGACCGGTCGCCTTGTTCACGCGGATCGTGTTGCGTTTTCGCTTTACACACCCAAGATATCTGGGCGGGGACACTCCAGCAATCCTGACAGTTACGGCCACTTAAAAAGAATTTTATAGAAGAAAGAGAACGGGAAAGGAAGGAAGAAGAGGGAGGCAAGGAATGGGGTCGGAAAGGGGAGGCCAAGGTGAAGGGGTGCGGGCCTCCACCAGTCCCTGGAACGCGCTCAGTCCGAGGCTCCAGTCCTCGCTTGCGTGCTGTGGGTTGGGGATGGAGACCCGGCTCCTCAGCAGGTGACCTCCACGTTAGCTTCTGGTCTGGAAGTCCCCAACCTTCCATATATCGCTTAGCTCCAGAAGGTGACAGATGTCAAGCTCCGACCTCGGAAGCCCATTTGGCTTTTCCCAACATGAGCACAGTTGCGGAAAACAGCAGGGAAACAAAACCCAACACAACAAGCACAGAAATCGGCCTTAAAGACAAGACGGAGGCTGTCATGCTCTACCGAGTGAGGCAGTCCCAGAGGAAAAGGAGCCCCTAGGCGGGTCATTACCGGGAGTTCCTTAAACCATTTCGGAGATCGGGAACCAGAAAGCTTCTGCTCGGCCCGGCTCGGAGCGGAGCGGATGCTGCTGAAGGGAAAGCCGGCCTCTTCGAGACGAGGCGCTTGGCTCTGGCGCACAGAGGGCTAAAGGTGGACCAGACGGGAATGCAGGTGCGTTTCTCTGTTTGCGTGGCCTCAGAGCCCAGGGCAGTGGCTACAACCAGGTAGCGAGGAACTGGCGGCCCTCCGGGTCTCCTCGCCTTGGAAAGTTAACCTTTGCAATTAGAATTTCTATGGAGACAGACAGGGGCATGAAGCGTGCGCTTCCCTGGTGGTCTAGTGGCTAGGATTCGGCGCTTTCACCGCCGCGGCCCGGGTTCGATTCCCGGCCAGGGAACTGCTTTTGCATCCCCGACTTCCACAAATATAGGAACCAACCCACTTGTGGCCGTCTGCACCACAGCCACTCACCAACCAGCAGCCACCCACCTCACCTGTCCATGCCCTGTCCGAGCCAGAAGAGAAGCCAGCAACTCCAGTATCACAACCTTCATTTATATAGTGGGAGAGACTCTGTCCAATAAACTGGAGGACTCAACAAACGCAGGAGGAGCCCTCAGTTCGGCAGCTAACAAGCCACTAGGAAAGCCTGTCTCTGTCCCAACAGTTCTAGGAGGGCAGCGTCTCTAAGCAAAAGCCCTCGGGAAGATAGACCTCTCTCCTGCCTGTCTCAGGCTTATGGACACAGTGTGTGATCGCTCCCTGGGAGACCTCATTTCTCTCTAGTGATAAAGGAAAGCTTACCCCATCTCCCCCGAACATTCCAGGCCCAAGCAGCCCATGAATAAATTCATTCATTTTGCTTCTTTACTTTTTACTGTACTTTATGAAGTCAAAGCCCATAGAAGTATTGAGGACAACTGTAAAAGAAGGGAGCGGAAAGCCTATGGAATTCCTGAGTTACCATGCCTTAAGAAATCCATGTGAATGGTGACTCACCAGAGTTTTCAGGGAACAGGCTGTGCTTGTGTCTAATATGCCCTGTAGCCACAGGAGCCTCTGGTCAAATTTGAAACACAGGTAAATAGGCTACTGACAACCTCTCTCCCTCCTTCTCTCTCTCTCTCTCTGTCTCTCTGTCTGTCTGTCTCTCTCTCTCTCTCTCTCTCTCTCTCTCTCACACACACACACACACACACACACACACACACACACTAGAAGTTGATTCTTCACATGAGAAAACTTAAAAACAACCGGAGCCTCTAAAGGAGGACATGAAGCATCCCTGCTTCATAATCCCACTGCCCAGAGGTGATTACTTTTAACATTTTGGTAGGTGGGCTCCTAGACAGTCTCGTGTGCATGGGAGCACAGGCACGTTTGCTTGCACTCTGACACAACTTTGTAGGGGACAAACATAAAATACACATAGAATTGCAGAACTAATAGAGACTATCTGCTATCAGGTCTGTAATCCCAGTGACTGTGGAGGCAGAGGCATGAAGGTTGCAGGTGGCAGACCAGAGGGAGCCTGAGTAACTAACTCAGTGAGACCCCTCTAAAGATTTAAAAAAAAAAAAAAAAAAAAAAAAAAATGGAGCTGAGGATGCAGCCTAGTGGCAGACAGAGCATTTGCAAAACGTGTGAGGCCTTGGGTTGCATCCCTAAGTACTGGGGAGTAGGGGAGGAAGGGGAAAACTACTTGCTACAGGGGTCCAAAAGTATCCCCAACCCTGGCTCTATAGGCATCTGTTGCTCCCTGGGCTGAGACAGGATAGCAAAAGACACTTAAGATTCTCCAGAAGGAGATGCCAAGGCATCTCTGAGATCTCTGGTGAAGTGAAGGGCAGTAGGGGCCCAAGTAGGCTTCCCTCCCTCAGGCCAAATTGAGTATTATCACAGCATCTATTGTAAGTAAGGTTTTATAAGTCAACCAAAAGAGGAGGGGGAGAGAACATGAGATAGGCTTGGGGTGCGGGCCATTTCCCAGGAAGGGCTGGGTGCGGGCCCACTCTGCGCAGTGGCGCATCTTAGGTGGAGTAGAGAGAATAGAGAGAGCCTCCCCCTGTGTGCTGTCACTCTGCCCTCTTGGAGCTTTCTTGAAGCCCAGGCAGTATTCTGGAAAACAAGCAATCGGGTGAGTATGTGTTCAGCCTCTAGTAACCAGGAACTTAGGTGGGGAAGGTGAACATTTCCTCTCCCCACATACTCACTGCCATTTCCCTGATTTGCCTGGTTGGGGAAAGGAGTGCCAATCCATCTGGAAGTATCAGATCAAACACTTCATGAGAAGCACTGCACCCATCTTTAAGTGGATGTTCACAGGCCTCTGCCACACCACCACTATGAAGGTCAACCAGGACATTCGTGGGATGGCTCTTTAGTGGTAGCACCTGCATTTCTAAAATAATCATACTAAGATCTTTCTTAACTCTAAGTAGGACTATTTGGGAATCCATCATCCGTTTCTATGTGCTATGATCAGTATTCATTAGCTCCCTGTCCACTTGTGCCCACCAACTTGACATTTTTAATGTCTTTGAGACGCAACTCACATAGCATAACATTCACCCTTTGAGAGTGTGCAGCACAGTGTCTTTTATAATAGTCAGAGGGTATTCAACCAACACCACTATCAAGCTCCAGGGCATGTCCCGGGTCCTGAAAAGAACCTCCCAATGCCCACCCGCCCCTGCTCCTGGCAAGCCCGAGTCTACGTTCTCTGTGGATCTGCCTACTCTGTGGCTCTCATGTAAGTGGAATCGTATAACATGTGACCTTTTGTGTGACTAGCTTCTTCACGCAGAATAACGTGTCCAAGGCTCATGCGTGTGGGAGCACGAATCACTACCCTCCTCTTTCTTGTGGTGGAATGATATTCTATTGTGCGCATATACCCCACCTGGTCATCCATTCATCTGTTGAGGGGCAATCGAATCCTTCTCCTCTGTGGCTATTGTGAATGGCCATTCCGTGTGCAAGTTTTTGTGTGGAGACGCTTTGGATTGTCTTGTGTAGACACACAGGAGCTGAGTGCTGAACCACATGGCAACTCTATGCCTCACTTTCTTAAGAACTGCCAAGCTGTCTTCCACAGCAGCTGCAATGTATGAGGGTTCTAATCTCTCCACCTCTTGCCACTACTTGTTATTGTCTACTATGGTTATTTCTTTGTTTTTTGTTTATTTGTTGTTTGCAGCAATCCTAATGGATGCGATGTGGCGACTGAATGTGGCTTCAGTTTGCTTTTCCCTGATGACTAATGATGTCGAGCGCCTTTCAACAAGATGTGCTTTGGTGACCATCTGTATACTTTCTTTAGAAACATCTATAACATCCTTTGATTGTTTTCAAAATTGGCATATGGTCTTTTGATTCTTGAGTGTAACAGTTCTTTATATAGTCTAGATACAAGTCCCTCATCACATGTATAATTTGCAACTGTTTTCCCCCATTGTACAGGTTGTCTTTGCACTCTCTTGACCATGTTCCTTCAGGCATAAAGGTTTTTCATCTTGATAAAGAACAATTTGCTTATTTTTGATGCCTTTGCTTTTGGTATCATAGCAAAGAACAACAAGGAATTGTCCCTTGTAGGTTCTTAGAAATACAACCGAATTTCTATATGGATCTGTGATCCTCCAACCTTCCCGAGATCATCCATTAGCTCTAAAAGTCTTGTGTATACTTACAGGGGGATGTTTAATAATCAGGAAGTCTACAAATAGAGACAGTTTAAGTTCTTCCTTTCCAATATGGACAGCATTTATTTATTCTGCTTTTCCAAAAGTTTGACCTCCCACCACCAAAAAAAAAAAAAAAAACCAATAAATTAAACCAAACCAAAAAAAAAAAAAAAAAAAAAAAAAAAAAAAAAAAAAAAAAAAAAAAAAAAAAAAAAAAAAAAACAAAACAAAACAAAAAAACAATGCTTAATAGAAGCACGCACGCACACCAAGTTTATATAGCATGAACCACATACAAGCACAGGACGGGCAATTAAAAGAGAGTTAATAACACACACATGCTGGTATTAAGTTGCCCCAAATAAAGTAAAGCCATCAAACAAGAATCCCTACTCTTGCTGCCACTGGAAATTAAGGCAAAGATCCACTACTCATAGCCCCAATCTAATGAACTTCAAACAGAAAACTTTGCCCTCTCCAATCTTTTGTGGTACTCACTGCCAATTATGAAGCCATCACTCCACAGAGTGGGTGAGTTGTTGCACTCTGGACAGTGTCCGGGGATCAGGCAACACCTTGGGCAGCACCTCCGTAGTCGTTTTAGCCCGGCTTCCCACTGTCTCTGAACCAAGATTCCAGAGCAATGTGTGAAAATGACAATCTGCAGCACTTCCCACCACATGTGGTGGATTTGTGTTGCTATGGGCTTCGTGCTTAGCTGAGAGAGTGGAGCAGGATGAAAACAGAAGAGGGTAAACCATGGTGGTGTCAGCGTCTTCAGGGATGTTGGCTAATTTGCACTAGGAGTCCACAGCCCAAATGAATATAAGCCTACGTGGGCAAATATCCCCCAAAGAAGTTAATTGTTGGAGAACACACGTCCCTAAGAGTTAATAGGAAATTACAATACAGCGCTGCCGAGAGAGCGGAGGAAAGGACACACCGATAACCGATAAACGGTAGAAATGTGATTTGCTTCATCATCTTTGGAGGACAGTCGGCAGGAATTAGCAAAATTACAAATAAGCAAATACTTAGGTCTGGCAGTTGCATTTCCTGAATTTTATCCTAGAGAAATATATGGGGGAGAATGATAGATAAATGTACACGGGATGTTCCCCCAGTAGTGATATTTGTGATAATAAAAACTGGGGCCAAGCCGGGTGCGGTGACGCACGCCTGTAATCCCAGCGGCTTGGGAGGCGGAGGCAGGAGGATCGCAAATTCGAGACCAGGGGCGTCTGCGTAACTTAGCGAGACCCTGTCTCAAAAAAGTAAAGAAAATGGGCTGGGGGTGCAGCTCAGTGGTCCAGCACTTGCAGAGCATGCAGGCACTAGGCCCTGGGTTCAACCCCCAGTACCGCCAAAAAAAAAAAAAAAAAAACAAAAAACCTGGGGCCAAATACATGCCTGAGGATCAGGGGAATGTTTAAACAAACATTGTTCCATCCATCCATCCATCCCTCCATCCATACCACAAAAGGATGTTGAATCCTTTGAAAGCCTGATGTGGATAATGCTAACGGTGGCTCTGGGGTCACCTATGATAGTCCTAATGGCTGATGCTTTGGGACCATTTACTATGTGTCAGGCCCTGGAGTCAATATTTTATCCACAGGACTCATGTGTACTGTTTGGGACAACCCATGAAGAAAGCACTCCTACTGGGCCCTTTTTACAACGTGGGGATGAAGGCAGAGAAAACTTCAGTGACCCGTTCCAAGTCTCACCCTGGCCAATGAGGTTTCCCACTTGAGGCTGCAGCTTACCAGTGGACTAGTGCCATGTTCTCCCATTCTTCTCACAAGGGCTCGTCGACGTCTCAGAGATGTGCGCCCTTAGGAACCAGACTAGTGGGTGTTGGCTGGGGCAGGAGGAGAAGATGTTGGCCATAGCCTCTAGATCTGAAGTCGTACCTTCCCCCCCCCCCCGCCCCTTTTCCTTCTCCGATAAGGTTCACTTGCTGTGCTCAGCGGTTAACTCTCTAGAACCTGGGCTGGCAGGTGCACGTGGGAAGGATGCATACCTGTCGTGCTCCATTTGAAGAACCTCACTGCTGCTTCTTGATGCCTCCAGGTGTGTGAGTGAGGGGCAAGGACCTTGAACTTGCTCACCATGAAGCATCTCGCCCTCATCAGGGCCTGGCACCTAGTGAGTGGCCACTCAGTGCTCGGTGAATGAAGGCATTCTAATGCAGGGTCCCCAGAGCGATCAACACCTCCATTCTACTTTGGACGTCAAGCTTTCAGTTTTTGGAGTCATACCGATAATGGGGAGAGAGAGAAAGATTTTCAAAGGCAAGCATTCTTTGGAACATTGATTCTGAGAGCTAACTTAGAATCCGGTAAGGGTCTGAATCCTAGCACGTCTAGAAGGCACCATCTGTAATGTCCTCCTCTTGCCCCCGAAGGGTGCCAGGGCCTCAGCCTGTTGGTCTCGCTAGGCAGAGAGCGAGGTGACCCCAGAAAGCTGAAGAGGAGGAGAAGAAATAGGGTAAGACTGGGGACAGCCTGGAGCATGGAGGACAGGGAAAAACAGGCAGACGCAGAGACACAGATACAGGTGAAGAGGAGGCAGGGTGATGGGGGCAGATATGTTGCACGTGGGGAGTTAGTGCGTCACAGCCAGTGACTTCAGGTTTGCCCGTGAGGATCAATGGAGAAAGACAGCCAACAGCTCTAAGGATCCAGATCTGCATAAGATAAGCTGTCTCCTGTAGGTTTCCAGGGCCCCACTGACTTGTCTCAAGTGAGATAACTTTTGAAGAAAGAACAGACACCGTGAAGGAATAATATAGAGACAGCCATCAGCATGCTAATTCACCCTGTACAGGAGGGAGCTCAGCTGTAAGATTGTTTGCAGCCAACCAAGGCAACGCAATTCATAAAGAAAAAGGAAGAGGAACAAATGTCTGGGACCGGCGCTTCTTCTCCCTCCTATGAGCTAAGCTGCTTTGCAGGAAGCAAGGTGGACTCACTCCAGGCAGTCTTCTTGGGACCCAGTTAAGTAGATGACCAAAGAAAACAATTACAAGTTTTGCAAGACTGTCTAAGCAGCTTTCGAAGTTTAGCTGTCGATCAGACACAACAAAGTATGTCTGGGTAACGTCCACCACGTCTTTCTCTGGTACCATCCACGTAACTCAGGGGGATACCCCTCTTCTCAATGAGAACAGCAGGTAGAGGTATAGAACATCTTGTCATGCTGGCAAGAGTATGGGGGGAAAAAAGAAAAAAAAAATGCTGTCTCGGTGAGTTGGATAAATACATTGGGATATCAGGCATCATCCCTCCTATGGAGGTCAAACTGAGAACACATAAAGAGATGCCTTTAGCTTCTGGCAAAGGTGGAATAACGGAAACCTGAGTTAATCTACCCTCTGAACTCTACCTGGCCCCCCCTTCCACCCCCCACCCCCCACCCGCACATCCCTTGGGAAAGAAACAGACAAAACAGGTTTCTGAGACCAGGATATCAGGAAATCAATGGAAAGCAACCCCGGAGAGATGAGAAACATACTAGATAAACCCTACCATGCCTCCATCCCCCACTCCTGGAGTGAGGGGCTGGAGCTGAGTGTCTGTGGGGAGCTCAGAGCTCCAGCAGACGAGAGAGATGGTTAGAGAGAGAATCCAGGGACAGGGTAACAGCCTCCCTCAAGTGTTCATCAGAGTAGTGTCCTTCACATGCACCTGAAAAAGTTGCCCAAGTCCAAGAAAACAAACTTCTGGAAGGGTTATGGAACAGGGCCTTGTGCTCACACGGGGCAAGAAATCACACTTCCTCCCAACAGCCAGACCTGACTGTCCATAGTTCACAGGACTCTGAGTAGGGGTACAATGGTGGAGAAGGTCTTGCCTCAGTAATGGGAATATTCGGCCCAAGACCTGACCTTCCTTTAAAAAATCATAAAAGTGGGCCGAATGTACAGCTTAGTGGTAGAGCACCTGCCTGGCACATATGAGGCCCCAGGTTCAATTCCCAACACTGTAAAGACAAAGACCCGAAAAAGTAAAAGTCCCGGCATGCCACCAAAAAATGGGAGGTATGCCAAGGTTCAGGGGGCCATGACCCATAACGAGGAGAATAACTGATTGGTTGAAACTGAACAAGAATGTCGAAATGTTAGAATTGGCAGGCAGGCCTTTAAATGAGTTATCCTGACTGCATTCCACAGGCACAAAGAGTTAAAGACAGATGTGGAATATGTAAAAATGCCCCAAATGAAACTTTAGAGATGAAAAATAAGGCACCGGAGATGACAAATTCACTGGAAGGGATTACCAGCCAGTCACATGGTGCAGAACATATAGCCATGAACAATTGAAAATACCCAAAAGGAAGCTCAAAGTCGAGAAAGGCTTTTTTAGAAAACGTGAACAGATCATCAGTGAGATGTAATGCAACCTTAAGAGGCCTGGTATGTGAGAAATTGGGGGGAGGTGCCCCAAAGGAGTGGGAAGGGGGGAGGAAAAACTTTTGAAGAAAGAATGGGCGAAGATTCCCAATCATAAGGAAGATTACCAAGCAAGAGATGCAAGGAGCTGGTGAAGCACAAGCTCAAGAAACATGAAGAAGCAGTCAAACCTGGACATATTATAAACAAATCCAGTGAAAAAGAGAAACATCTTAATGGTATCCAGAAGAAAATGACATTGTCCATACACAGGAGCAAAGATGAGGATCACATCAGCTCTCTCTGCACTTCTAGAACTCTACCATCCAC
>VMDO01034795.1:0-16667 GCA_007922755.1 Pedetes capensis
CATCATGTTTGGAAGAGTGGCAGGTCAACGGAAAAGAGGAAAACCCTCCACCAGATGGATTGACACAGTGTCTGCAACAATGGGCTTAAACATAAATAAGATTGTTTGCCTGGCACAGAATCGGCAAGTGTTTCGATCTGCTGTACATAGGGTCGCTATGAGTCGGACTCGACTCGACGGCACCTAACAACAACAACAAGTATATAAAATCACCTCAAATTTTGGTGGGTTTTTAAATGATTATAAGTGTAGTTGATGCTTAATGTAGAATTATTTTTTAGTCCTAGGTTTTCTAAAGGAACAAGAAAAAAACACTCAAAGTAAATACCATTTTTACTATTTTAACATTCTCATCTCTAGGTTTTCTGTACATTTTCACATCCTTAAAAGCATAATATTTAATTTTTATAAAAAGTTTCACATATTTATTTAATGTTCCTTATTGTAAAAGTACAGTGTATTCATTAGACAGAACATAGAAAAGACAGATAAAAATAACCATTTATGATCTCTCCACCCTGAGGACATAATCATTAATATTTAGTAAAATTTTTTTATCCTGATTCATTTGCTGAACTTTCCACACATGCATTATAAATTTTGGCAAACATCATTTGGTTGGGGAGGAGGGTCATAATTAACTTAATTCATTGTTAAGCTTTTTGATGTATAATTTATATGTAATAAAAATCACCACTCTTAGGTATGCAGTATAATGAGTTTTGACAAATGGATAGAGTTGAACAGCCACCACCAAAATCATGATATATTTCATCAATATTTTCATCACCCTCAAAAGTTTCCCCAGGCTCCTTTGTCTGGTGGTAAGCATTATTTTTAAGAGCTACAAAATATTCTATTTTCTGTCTATGCCATAATTCACTGTTGTTCCTAGTATTTAGTTATGAATAAGGATACAGTTAGCATCATTGAGAATAAATCTTCATTTACATTTTCAGTTACTTCTCTAAGACTGATTCCCAGAAGTAGAATCACTTGGTCAAAAGTTTTTATCTGTTTGTTTCATTTTTAATGTAAGGCTTGGAATATATATTTTATATATGTTTTGGGGTGCAGTTCAGTTAGTAGAATGCCACTGTGCACTCTCTGAGAACCTGGGTTGGATCCCTAGTACCACAAAAATTGGAGAAGGACCTGGCAGTCCACTCTCAAAACAATCAGCCATGGAAAATTCAATAAATAGCAGAGAAGCACTGACATAGTTCCGGGCATGGCACAGTGGGGCATGTTTCATTCTGTCGTACGTAGGCATTGTATACATTAAACTTGGTTCCTTCTATCAGTGAAGTTCACTGTGTTTAAAGGTTAGCCATTTATAGATCTTTTGTGTGTGACTTTGTCTTCAACTCTGGACTTAATTTTTAATTACTGACTCTTAAAAGGTTATTAATGTGTGCCTCTCACACTTGTTGTCCTTACATTTCCTTCAGTAATAAGTTATACATTTTCAAACTTTATTATTTTAAACACAAAGATCCAGTCCATTGATCTGTTCCTTTGTGATCAAGAAAATAAACCTAACTTCTATATTCACTATATAATATTTTAATGGGCAAGAAATTACAGAATAGACCTTTTCAATTATATTGAGGGTTTTTTTGTTTGTCTGTTTTGCAGAACTGGGGGCTGAACCCAGGGCCTTGCGCTTGCATGCTTTGCAAGTGCTATACCACTGAGCTGCATCCCCAGCCCATTTTTTTACTTTCTGAGACAGGGTCTTGCTAAATTACACAGACTGCCTTTGGTCTCAAACTTGTGATCTTCCTGCCTCTGCCTCCCAGGTTGCTGGGATTATAGGCATGTACCACACACACACACACACACACATACATACACACACACACATACACACACACATATATGTGTTGGACTGGGGTTTAGCTCAGCTGGTAGCATGCTGTTCTGTGCTCTCTGAGGCCCTGGGTTTGATCCCTAGCACTGCAAAAATAGAAGAATGTGGAAGCCCATCCCCCAAACAATCCCGAAAACAATCAGCCGCTGAAAACTCTATGAGTCACTGTGTCCCAACTGGACTAACAACAACAGTGTCTCTCTGTGTGTGTGTGTGTGTGTGTGTGTGTGTGTGTGTGTGTGTGTGTGTGTTGACCTCTCTCACTCTGTGAAAGACCTTCTTGAAGCCTGAAATAGTCTTCCGTAAGGGGTAGGAGCTCAATAACAGAAGGATAAATTAGTAAGTAAGAGACAGACATAGGTGATGTTAGTACAGGGATATGAAGAGAAGTATGAAGACAATCTTATCTGGATTTGAATTCTGTTTCTCCACTTGTGTGATTTTGGCAAGTTATTGAACCTTCCTTAGCTTCAATTTTTTTCATGTATAAAATGAGGAAAATAAAAACTGGGAGACTTATCTTGACTATTTAAAAATGTATAAATGGTTTAGAATATCCTCTTTCACAAAGTAAACAATTGATCAATAGTAATTATTACCATATTTACAACAACAGTAATACATAAGCAAAATATTCAGTATTCTCTCATCTGAGAAAGGATCAAACCAACCTAGGTTTGATTTCTGGATCTTGCTCCAAGTAACTCATAGATCTTTTGCTATAATCTGAGAAATAAATACATTCATTCACTCATTCAATAAATAATAATGGAGTATTCACTGTGTTCCAGGCTCTGTTCTAGATACTGAGAGTTCAACAGTGGACAAAACAAAGTTCTAGTTAGTGGCTAATATAATAGTGGAGGAAGCAGATAATAGATACATGATAAACCCTCAGATGGAGAAGAAAAAGGGAGGATGTGTCATTTTCATTTAAGCAGAACTCTAAAGAAAATGAGGGAGGAAGTTATGCACATATGTTGGAAAAGTATTCTGGACCAAGGGAACAGCAAGGGCAAAGGTCCAAGTGGAATGAGTCTGTATGTTAAATGGCTAAAGGAAAGTGATAAAGGACGGGAGTTAAAGGAAGTGAAAGATCGGAGAGAGGTCTGTGGCCATATCACTTAGGCCCAGGCAGAGACTTCAGATTCCAAGAATGATGAGAAGCCATTGGAGGTTTTTGAGCAGAAGCATATTGTAATCAATTTGCATTTTAAAAGGGTCACTCTAGTAAGCTATTTAGCAAATTGTTGTTGTTAGGTGCCTTCCAATAGCAACCCTCCTAGAGTTTTCAATGGCTGATTGTTTCAGATTGTTCTGGGAGTGGGCTGCCACATCCTTCTCCCATTTTTTCAGTGCTAAGGACCAAACTCAGGTCCTCACAAAGTGTGGAGCAGCACTCCACCAACTGAGCTAAACTCCAGCCCCATTTAGTAAATAGTCTATAAGAAAATATAGTAGACCACCTCTAAAACAGTTCCCATAATCCTTGCCTCCTCCATCTCTAAAACAGTTCCCAGTAATCCTTGCCTCTTCACACACCCTTCTGCAATCCCATTTCCTTCAGTGTGGCCTGGATCTTGTGACTTGCTTCTGCCAGATAGAATAGTATAAAAGTATGTCAATTCTGTTAAGCAGCTAGCTTAGCCATTAGTAGGCAATATAGAGGAAAGAGGGATTAAAAATGGCTCCTTCCTCTCCACCATAATGAAGAAGCCATGTGGGTCTCTGAGGACATTGGAAGTACATTTTCGAATGGGTCCCATATGCTATCTAAGCCATTAATCCATTTACAAAACAAAGATTCTAGGCCCAAGTCACAATAGGCTCCCAGAGCTGGGTGTCCAGGGCTGTTGTCACACTGGGTATGCCTTACTTTGAGTAAAACTAGAGGAAACATGCACCCAGTCTCTCTTCTTCCACAAGCTCTCTCTTCTTACACTCCTCTCTCTTCCTTTCGCTCTGCTCCTCTGCTCTTCTCTCTGCAATGACTACCAGCACATCTCTCCCTTCTCTAGGTCCTGCCATCTTCTCTGTCTATCCAAGGCACTTTTGCTTCTAAAAGCCTGCTTAACTTTCCTTTTCTTTAGCTTCTTTATCTTCCCCTAGGGAATGGAAACTTCCTTATGCCAGTCATCCTGGGAACAAAGGTTTTTCCAAGTCCCAGGCTTATCTAAGCTTCTCTAGGTGCCTCGGTTTTCCCTGTAATTATTCCTTAAAGGTGTACTATCTTTAATAAACCTATTCTATATTCTCTACTGTAACTTTTGTGTTGAGTATAAATTCTTATATGCCAAATACAAAGGCTGAGGTTTTGCTGCCAGATTCCAGGACCCATGCTGCAGACCTGCCTACCTGCACTCCCCATGTCTTCTCAATAACGACTTTCAAGAATGCGTTAAAAGCTGGGCACCGTGGTGCACACCTGTAATCCCAGCGGTTCAGGAGGCAGAGGCAGGAGGATCACAAGTTCGAGACTAGAGGCAGTCTGTGTAATTTAGTGAAACCCTGTCTCAAAAAAAGTAAAAAAAAAAAAAAAAATGGGCTGGAGGCAGCAGTTCAGTGGTCCAGCACTTGCAAAGCATGCAAGTGTGAGGCCCTGGGCTCAACCTCCAGTACCACAAAAAAAAAAAAAAAAAAAAAGAGTATGTTACAAAAAACTGGGACTTTCTTCTTGTTCATGATCTCTCACTTGCTATCTCTCTGAGCACCCTTGCTCTGGGGGAGGACACCTGCCACACTGCGAGTCCTATGGAATGGCGTATGTGACAAGGACTGACATCCTGAGCCAATACCCAGTGAAGACCTGAGGCCTTCTAGCAGCTATGTGAACAACTTGGAAGCAGAGCCTCCCCATGTCAAATTTTAAGGTGTCTGCAAGCCCAATGACATCTCGATTGCAGCCTGTGAGAGATCCTGAGTCAGAGATCCTGTTGAGTGACACCTGGATTCCTGACCCTCAGAACCTGGTTAAGAATAAGTGTTTGTTGTTGAAAGCCTCTAGTTACAGGATAATTTGTCAAGCAGCAACAGATAACCAATATGATGGGTACGTTTGAAAGTAAGGAAACCAGGTGATGTAAGACACTGAAATAGCCCACCCAGACCTGTGATAAGTACTGCCTAGACTGGCATATAGCAGTAACAGTGGCGAGAAGTTGCTAAATTGAAGATCACTTTTGAAAAGTGCCTGGTACTTAGTAGAAACTGAACAATTGTTCATACCATTTCCATTCTTAGACTAGAGTTTTTAGAGGCGCCTGAATTGATTGGCCTTGTGTGGGAAACAAGAGATGTGACAGAATCCAAATGACTTGAAAATATCTCCTACCTGTTAGGGGTTAAATTGTGTCCCACAAAAGGATTTATTGGAAGCCTAAGCCATAGCACCTCACAATGTGACCTTATTTGGAAATAAGAGTCCTTGCAAATGTAATTAGTTAGGATGAGGTCATACTCGAGTAGGGTGGGCCCCAAATTAAATAGAGCAGGTATTCTTATAAGAAGACAACCACTTAAAAACAGAAGATCCAGTGAGAATGCTATAGGAAGAAAAGGAAGAGGCTGGAATTATGCTGCCACAAGCCAAAGGACACCAAGGAAGTATTCTCTCCTACAGACTATAAAGGGAGAATAGCCCTGCTAACACCTTGATTTTGGTCTTCTAACCTCCTAAATTGACAGAACAAGTTTCTGGTGCTTAAAATCACGTCACTTTTTGGCACTTTGGTACTTGTTGTTGTTAAGTGCTGTGGAGTCAGTATTCGACTCATAGCGACCCTACGTACAACAGGTGAAACCCTATTGTCAGTGCTGCTTCTGCTGTTCATAGGGTTTTCAATGACAGATTTGTTTTTGGGAGTGGGTTGCTAGGTCCATCTCCCAGGTCTACAGCACCTGATGTTGCCAGGTGGTCTCCCATCCAAGTATTAACCAGGCCCGAACCTGCTTAGCTTCCCAGATCTGACTGGATCAGCTGCCATAGGGCCACAGCTGCAGGCACTTTGTTACTAGCAGCCCTATAAAACAAATGCAATCTCTGTAATAAGTGTTCTTCCTTCTCTACCCACTGCCTTCCAAGGTTGAAAAATACTTGAGTCAACCATCAAATCCCATCCTTTATATTCCTAAAGATGGTAAGGGAACACTTGGTGGCCGTGACAACGGTGATTTACTTTCCTTTTGTTGCATTTGATACACAAAGGCAAGTCTGTGCTAAATACACCAGAAATCTTCCCAATTCATGGTAATGGGCCACCAGCCTGTGGTTCATTCTATGGGAAATGAGGCCCCAGTAAGGGGTTGATGTTTTAGTAGCATGTTTAATTCTGATACAACCACAACTGTATCTTGCATTGGAATTTAGCATACAAGATTTACAGCTCTTAGTGCAGTTTTTCTCTTTGTTGTCTCAAAGAGCTGTGTTTCTGATGTTTTAGTCAACTACCGTCCTCTGTTCGATTGTGTCACACTGCCCCCTACTGCTCTGGTCTCATAATCTCCTGGCTTCTCCTACTTTGAGTTGATTTTGCGAACCTGTGTTTGTGCCAAGATCTAGAAACCTGCGACCTATCACGCCCCAACGAACACACAGCATTGGAAAGGGGAGGGGGCAGAGCTCTTTTTTTTTTTTCTTTTAAATAAAACCACTGAACAAACTCTGTGTCTCTCCGTGTGTGTGTGTGCGTGTGTGTGTGTGTTTCAGAATACACCATCCCACTGGCTTCGGCTTGCAAGAGAAATTAAATTTCCAGATTAAGAGCAGATGAGATCCCTTTCTTTCCTATTTCTTGAGGGTGGCAAACATCTTCAAGAGATATCCTCTCTTTTCATGATTTGACAACAGGGAAATTTTTTAAAAGACAAATTGATGAAATTTTAAGTCATCCAACCAGCCAGAGAAAAACTGTAGTACAAAAGCAGCCTCAAAAAAGGGAGGGATTTCTTTCTGCTTCAAAGGCATCGCAGCCCAAGGCTGAGCGCAAGCCGCCAGTGACGAGCGCAGCGTGCTCCGCTCTGGGGCTGCCGGGTGCTGGGCCCAACAGCCCCAGACCCTCTCTGCTGTCGCTGCTCTGCTTCAGCCACTGTGCTCCCGAAAACGAACGGAGCCATCCCTAACCGGGAGGAAATCTGGCAAAGGGTCAGCAAGGAGAAATAAAAAATAAAAAAGAGACAGCCCGGAAGTGAGACGCTGGCCTTCAAATACAAAGTGATTCTCAAGGCATTGTAAGGGACCTCTCAAGCAAAAGAGAGTAACTCAGAATAAATTCCCCAATTCTATGCTGGTGGATTAGAAAGACAAGCACCTGACCTCATTGCAGGGCATCTTCTCTAATTCCTGATCGTTCCTTTCTGCCTTGCATCCTGCACAGCTTTAATCGCACCCAGCCTGTGCTGCTGCCTGCAGGCCTTCCCCTGGATGCCTATTTAGTCTGTGTGTCTGAAATGTGCTCCCAGAGGACCCACACATCGGTGTGACCCTAGATTTGCTGCATTTGGGCACACACAGTAGGCCTGGAACTGGCTCTGGGGAGGGTCTGGTTTCCTGTGGCCCTTGCCAGTCCAAGGCTTTGTTCAGATCCTGGGTCACTTGTGCACATTTCTATTCCCTGTGCACCTGCCTGGCGCTCCACCCTGTCTGGGCTGGCATCCTTCGGAGGGACAGGGGGAACTGCTTTTCTCTGCTGCACTGGTCACTCCTTGGCCTGTGCTTAGGGAGGTGCTCTCTCCCAGGGCTGACAAAGGAGGGCAGGGATAGGGCCATCGGGGATGTCACTGGAGAACATTTACCCTTATTGCACTGTGCCAGACAAACTCAAAAGCTATTCCATAAAAGACATTTTATGTTGCACAGTCCATGAGAATAGCCCAGCTGCTATCTTTGGCTCTCCTCCATTTTCCACTTTCATTCATAAAATCTTTAGAGGCCTTGTGATGCTTTCTTGCAGAGTAAATCAAGTTGTGCTCCAATCCAGGACAAAGTTGGATTTACATGCAGGTGGGCTAGGAAGGCGTTGCCCAGTCTGTCTTTCTAGCTACTCTGTCTACTCTAACTCTCCTTACCTAAACTTCTCCCACAATGAATCAATAAATCACATGCTGAGCCTCTCAGGATTCAATACCATGCCAAGAGCTGGGGATCAAAAGGTTTACTAAATGTCTGGCATTCAAGGATTTAGCATACATGACAATATCAGAGATCCATGAACGACAGCTATTTGGGCTGAAGCTCAAATTTGAATATTAAACACCATGACACCAGTATTTGGGAGAGCTGCTTAGTAAGTGTGCCTACTTAGCTATTCTAAAATCACTGTTATGATTTTCTTAATTTACATATGCAAGGTGCAATGCTAATTACTTTTCCTATGTTATCTCACTTAACTATGATTAAAACAACTGTATCCCCATTTTATAGATGAGAAACTGAGATTCAGAGATTAAGACATTTGCTCAAGTTCATACAATTAGACAATGTGGTTGAGCAAAACCACAGTTAATGTGAGATCACATAGCTAGTTAATATGACTTGAACAAGACCACAAAACTAGTTAGTGTGATTTGAAACAGATCACAGAATTAGTTCATGTGATTAAGCAATCCCAGGGCCAATATGATTGGGTCTGAGCAGGAACTGACCCAGGTCAGTGTTCCTCTCAAGCTCAAGCAGTTAACCACCTCAATTCCACCTTCTATGTCATTTTCTCCTCACTTCGGGTTCACAGAAGTGATCATGAAGCAGCCAGAACTTTGTTACTATATGGAAAATGGCCCTATGTGTTTGAGATGCCTTTACTGCGCATTGAAAAGTTTATTTGTTTATAGTCTGAGAATAAACAAAGCTTGTGCTTAGCTCTGGATAGAAATGTAAGTCTGGAAAAGGCAATAGCCTAAACAAAAATAACTCCACTTGCAGGAATTTGAGAATTTGGAAATCTCTGGGAGGCTAAGAAGTTTATACTCACAAAGAAAGCTGAAGGTCTAAATATAACTATATAGGTATGTGAATATAGATATCGATATAGATAAGACATATTTCCTGATCTGAAGAGTCCCAAACCATTAGCTTACTGTGAAAAAGAGCAATTAGAAGATAAAGTATGCAGTGGTGACTGTGCACTGAAGACAGTCAGGATAAAAGTGCATTGAAGAAATCAGAAAATGTGCTTGAAGGACTAGTTATAGTGAGTTAGACCTTAGGTGATGAACACAATTAGATGGATGGAAGGAAGAAAAGAAAACTTTCAGGCAGATGAAAAAGACTAAGACTCCAGGGAATCAATGAGCCAAACAAACACAGGAAATTGCATCCTAGATCATAAGCACTATGGGGACAAAAACTGTGTCTTGCTTTGTTCACAGTTGTATGTCCAGGGACCAGCACATGGTAGGCACTCATAAATTATTTGTTGATGAAAGGAACAAAGGAAAAGGGGAAACAGGAGAGGTAGAAGGGAGCAAAGGAATAAAATCAAGTGAAGAAATACTGAACAAAGAGTTGAAATGTTTGCACAGAAGGAAAGGGAATGAAAGGGAATAAAGTTGGTAAGATTAGTTGAAGCAAAGGTAGGAAGGCCTTGACCAAGTTAGGGCAAGGAGTCTTATTAAAGTAGGAGGCAAGACAGAGGCAGATGGGGCACTTGTGGAATGATTGTGTGTGTGTGTGTGTGTGTGTGTGTGTGTGTGTGTGTGTGTGTACAATACCATCCAGGAATCTCCCTGTGTCTTTCCAACCCTAATCTCCCGTGTTCCTAAAGTATCCAAAGGTCAGCACCATGGAGAACTGACCCTCTGTGGGGATGCTGTTCTGTCACACCTCTTCAAGTTGTCCTTCCAGTGCTTTGCAAAGCCCTCTTAATTGAGAAGACCCTAATGTTTTCCTTCTGTGTAAGGGAATATCTACGCACACAGTGCTTTGGCCACCCTGAATGATCATCCTAACACCCTTCCCCAAATTCCTTTCTTCTCAAAATTCCCCTTTTTCCCTTCCTTCACACAGCTGAGGTCTTATTGGAGAGATGGCTACCTTGAGAATGCTGCCGAGGACTTCTTCACAAAACGTTACCTTTATTTAGCCTATAAAAGGCACTGAAAGATACAAAACACTAACTCTTGGAGGATTGATGCATGGTTGAAAAGATCGGAGGAAGGGAAAGAACTTACTTGATGCAATGGAAGAAAAAAATTAAAGTTAACATTATCTGGGAGAATTAAGAAAATGTTCTGTTTTGGAGAGAATTAAAAAGAATAATTGAGTTGTTAAAAGACCAATAAAGAGTTTCAAGGAAAAATTTTTAATAAAACTAAAGCATTCTCATTGCAATTCATATTTCAAAAAAGAATAAGAAGTAAACATCCCTCCTATTTCACTCTACAGCCTGACTCTCTAGAAGTAGCCTACCTCCAATTTTCTTATATAGCCTATGAGAAATTGTCTTGTGTATACAAGAACATGATATATATATATATATTATACATATATTATATATTATATATATATTATATATATTATATGTTTTTTTCTTGCATTATTTCTAAAACTATCAATGAAATGGTTATTTTTTAAATCTTGATTCTTAAAGCAAAACTGCCCATCAACAAGAAGTACAAGCCTTGCACAACAATCTCAGGGCTTCACAAGAGTCAACAGAAGTCCAGGTACTCTGTGAGATAGAAATAATCAAATGTCTCCAAATATTTAATTTCCTATTCCAGGAATGTGAAACAGGTGTAATTAAAATAACACTTTTTTAATTAAGTGACCTCTCTTGACCAACCATCTGTGAATAATTCAGATTTCCCCTTATTATTACTGTAAAATTAAAACGAGGTCATATAAACAGGAAGATCCTCTTTAACTATCTTTAAGCACCAGCAATATATATTTTCCACCAGTTAAAATCCTTAATGATACAAAAAATCTGTCAAGCATAACTCCCCCAATTCATTTGCCTGAAACCATCAATATTTTATCATGCACTTGCAGTTGGCTTTAATTTAACAGTCCAGGTTACTAATCAAACAAAACACCCAAGTCATTAAAAGTTAGCGTGCCATTTAGAAAGTGCATTTCACGTTTATTAAAATATCTTTCATGCAGCCATTAGAAACCTAAAGTTTTAATTACAATCAGATATTTAGTTCTACTCCAGTTATGCATTTGGCACTCTCTTGCAACTGCCCTGATTAATCTTCCAGACCAAGTTCATCCATTACCTCCTGAAATTATTTTCCTCTCAACTTCTTCATAATTTGTCTTTCTACCCCACCCACCACAAATAAGTAAAATGCATTTTAAAGGTGTGCAAAATAACTACCAAAAAGATAACCCATTTAAAAGATTTCATTTCAAATGTAATTTTCCCTCCATAAAATACCTTACAGGCATCATTCAGAAAGACAAATTGAAATTGAAAATAAGCTCTTCATATCTTTACTGTCAATTTTCATTATTTATTTTTCTTTCTAATGATAGAGAAAACTCAGTGAGTATTTTGTTATAGTTTTCTAACTGGGTAATTCAATTAAGCATTTTTTTGGTTCAGCTTTCCAATCATAGGAACGGTTGTTACTGCCCTGGCTTCCTCTAATATTCCATGAAGGGTATTAACAACATGTAAAATGAAATTTTGTTCTAAACCTGGATTGTCTGAATTACAACATTTAGGCCCTCCATCAGACATACTTACTGCACACTAAAATACATTTTACATGGAGTTTCGAGCTAACAATGGGTATGGGATCATTTTTATTTTAAAATTCCTTCAGTCTTGACTCCTTTATATTTCCTTTTTAAAAAAATTGGTTAAACACTGTAAATTTTCATTTTTTTAAGCTTATGCTTCTCTATCCATAGCTTGGGCTGGGATTTAGCTCAGTGGTAGAGCGCTGTGCTGCAGTCTGTGAGGTTCTGAGTTTAATTCCCAGCACTGCAAAAATGGGAGAAGGGCCTGGCAATCCACTCCCAAGGCAATCCTGAAACAGTCAGCCATTGAAAACCCTATGAGGGTCGCTATGAGTTGGATACCGACTCGAGGGCACCTAACAACAACCAACAATCCATAGCTTATTATTGTTGTTGTTAGGTGCTGTCAACTCGGTGTCCAACTCATAGCGACCATACATACAACAGGCAAAACACTATTGTCAGTGCTTCTCTGCTATTCAAGGGTTTTCAATGGCTGATTGTTTTTTATGAGTTGCCGGGTCCTTCTCCCAATCCCACAGCACCTGGTCTTCCCAGGGGGTCTTTCATCCAAGTACTAACCAGGCCCAACCCTGCTCCCCTCTGAGATCTGACAGGATTGGACACAGTGCTATGGCCACAGGCTGCAGTGGCTCAAAAAATGAATTGGCACCTTCAACATTCTATCAGGAAATCTCTCGAGGCAAACCCACTAATTTGTTAGGTTTGTTTTCTATTTCCCACATCACTGGAAGTAACAGTGTTGTCAATTTTTCTCAATTACATAACAAAGAACTCTTTTTTTGCTAGCCTCCAAATCCAATTTTCCCCATCCTTTTTACCCCTTACCAATACTCTCTTCCTCCATGTGTCTATCAAGTTCTAGTGTTGTGGGGGCTTGCATGTTGCTGTGATGCTGAAAGTTATGCCACTGGTATTTCAGACACTAGCAGACCCACCCATGGGGGACATGTTTCAGCTGAGCTCCCAGACTAAGAGAGACTGGGGAGAAGGACCCAGCAGGCCATTCCTGAAACCATTAGCCATTGAAAACCCTATGAAGAGCAGAGAAGCACTGTCTAATATTGTACTGGAAAATGAGCCCCCCAGGCTGGAATGCATTCAAGAAACAACTGGGGAAGAGTTGCCTCTTCAAAGTAGTGTCAACCTTAATGACCAGAATGGAGTGGAGCCCCTGGAACCTCCTTTTGCTGATGCATGACTCAAAATAAGAAGAAACTCAGTGGCTGCCACATTAGGCTCAAACATAAAAAGATCATCAACATGTCACAGTGTTGAGTAATATTTCATTCTGCTGTATATAGGGTCACTATGAGTCAGATCCAACTCGACAGCACCTAACAACAACAGTAGTCTCTTTTATGGCCTTCCAGTTTTCACTAACAAGCTCCTCAAGCCTTCTACTTTGACCCATGCCCAGTCACAAAGCCAATGCCACATGTTTTAGAGTTTTATTAGATCAACACCCCATTTCCAGGCACCAAGTTTTATTCTAGTTATCTGTTGCTCTTCACTGCCATCATGTTTCATTATTCTATAGGTCAAGAATGCGATCAGACTCAGTCAAGCTCTAAGTGATATCAACTGCTATCAACAAGGTCAGTGATGGTAGTCAGCTCATGGATCAGATGATTGAAGAATCCAAGATGGCTTCACTTATGTGTCTATTAACTTGGTGGGGTAGGGCTGGAAAGCTAGTCTCAATTGGGACCCTCTCATACTGAAATGCTGGGGTTTAGCTCAGTGCCCACTCTGAGGACCTGGGTTCAATCCCCTGCACCCCAAAATGGGAGACGGATGTGGCAAACCACTCCTGAAGCAATCAGCCATTAACTTCCAGGCACAGTGGCGCATGCCTGTAATCCCAGTGGCCTAGGAGGTGGAGGCAGGAGGATCGCAAGTTCAAGACCAGAGGCAGTCTGCGTAACTTAGCAAGACTCTGTCTTAAAAAGTAAAAATGGGCTGGGGGTGCAGCTCAGTGGTCCAGCACTTGCAAAGCATGCAAGAGCAAGGCCTTGGTTTAAACACACAGTACCGCATAAATAAATAAACAAACAATCAGTCATTGAAAACCCTAATAGGGTCACTATGAGTCTGACCCAACTTGATGGCACCTAACAACAACAACAACATACTGAAATCTCAGCATGGTAGTCTCAGGATATTTAGATTTTTTTACACAGTAACTCCATACCCCTAGAGAAAACTTTCCAGGGAAAGGAAATAGAAGCTGTCGGTCTTTTGTGGGCTGGGCTCAGAAAGAGGCACATTGTCACTTCCATCATATTCTATTAGTCAAACAATCATATAGTCCAGATTTAAGAAGCAGAGAAAGACTTTGCCTGTTAATAAGAGAAGTATAAAAAAAAAACCTTTCAGGCATCTTTAATCTACCACAAATTCTTTTGAGCTAGGTATTCTCATTCTTATTCAACAAATGAGTAAACTAAAGATTAGTGAGAAAATGCAATTTTCTCAAAGTCATGCAGTCACTTAAGATAGAACCAGAATTCTAACTTTATTATTCATCTGCATGGGAAAGGAAGTAAATTAACTGACTACTCCCAGAAAGTGGTGATTAAAATGGCATCATATTCTAGAGGAGCAAGGTATATTTCCATGTGGACCTATTTTTACCAGCTCAAGATAGAAGCTTCTTCCTTTTCTTTCATCCTTGCTCTCAGGTGGATTTCTGCAACTTGTACTTCATGAATGTTTATAAAAGAACAAATGATCACATGCTACCAAGGTCTTATAAAGGCAATGCCCTATTCCATTTATGAAAGTGCATCTGACAAATTCAGTCTGACAACATACTCTCTCAGAGGTAGAGGAGCTAATGAGGGAAATTGCTCTTCTGGACCAACATGGAAGAGCTGTTTGGTGAAGATGAAGTGACAGGAAACTTGGGAAACAAAGGGACTTTGTCACCCAGGAGTGATGACCACCAGAGAAGGGAAAGTTGGTGTAAGAGGAGGCAAGCCCTCTCTCTGTGACAACAGAAACAGAACATAGCAGGCCTCAGTCTGTGGTTCTACAAGGGAAGGCTGTGCAGGGAGGGTAGCGCTTTCAAAAATAAAATTCTGAACCACTGGAAATCATTCCTAAGAAGAATAAAAGCAAGCAAGGACTGTCATGGCTGCTCAGAAAGTATCTTTGGAGCAAGAATAAAGAATGTTCTGTTGGGTAGAGATAACAGCACAATGTTAACAAATCACAGAAAGCAGAACTGCTAAATTACTATTTTGCCTCTTTTCTTTAAAGAGACTAGGCATTTGAGTAGAAAGAGTAGCATGAATATTGAAAAAACTGAATTCAAAGTGGGGAAGATGATGGTGGGCAAAGCCCCTTGCTATCACACATGAATTCATCATATCCTAAGAGTCCACTGTAATGGATTGGAACTCAGTTACTGCAAGATTCCACCTGCATAGTTTAGGGTACAAAAATATATTTATGTATGTATGTATTTATTTATTTATTTATTTACATATATGCATATATATATACATACATATACGTATACATGCCAGGAACCTCCCAAGTAGAAGGCTCAAGTGTCCACACGTAAGTAATGGCAGGAAGTCAGACCTCCAAACGGGGGAAAGAGGAAGGGGAAACAGAGAGTAACTGTTAACTGGTACGGGGGGAGGGGGGGGTTTAGAGGTAATGAAAATGTTCTGCAGTTAATGGTAATGGTTTAATAACTTTGTGAAAGTACTAAAAACTACCGAAATATATATTTTAAAAAGGATAGATTTAATGATATGTGATTATATCTTAGTTTTTTTTTTCAGTACTAGGGGATGAACCCAGAGCATCTCACAGGCAAGGCAAGTACTTTACCACTGAGGTGCACCTCTGGCCCCTTTTCTACTTTTTTTTTTGTTCTGAGACAGGCTCTCACTAAGTTGTTCAGGCTGCTCTGTAGCCACAAATTCATGATCCTCCTGCTGTCCAAATCACTGAAATTACAGGTATGTGTCACAGCGCCTGGCTTATCATAATTTTTTAAGAGTATATTATCTTATTTTAACTAATTTCCTAGATATCATTTTTCTTTTTCATATCTACCTATCTAAAAAAAATCAGTGGCCAGGGCACATATCTACCAGTTAAAGGACAAAACAAAATTCCATTATGAAAATCCTTATTCCTTATGACTACTGACAAAACATACAACAAAAATATTTTATTTTTTATGGGAAAAAGTGAACACACTCCAACACATAGGCATAAGAAAGCATTTCCTTATCAAGACTCCAATTGCTCAGGAAATCAAGCCAAGAATTGACAAATGGGATTACATGACATTTAGAAGCTACTGTACAGCAAAGGAAACAATCAACAGAGTTAAGGAAGAGCCCACTGAATGAAAGAAAATTTCTGCATCCTGCACATCTGACAGAGGACTAATTTCTGAAATTTACAAAGAACTCAAGAAAGCAAATCTCAAGACAGCAAATAACCTAATTCATAAGTGGGCAAAGGAATTAAACAGACAGTGCTCAAATGAAGAAGTTTGTAAGGCTGAGAAGCACATGAAAAATGTTCAATATCACTAGCCATTAGGGAAATGCAAATCAAAATAACTGAGATTTCACCTAACTCCAATAAGAATGGCCAAGATCAACAAAACAAATAACAACAAATGCTGGCAAGGATGTGATGAAAAAGGAACCCTCTTATACTATTGGTGGGACTGTAAATTGGTTCAACTACTTTGGAAATCAACATGGAGATACCTCAGAAAACTAAAAATAGAACTGCCATATGACCCAACTATATCACTACTGGTAATATACCCAAAGGGAGATGAGTCATCATGCCAGAGAGACACCTGCATCTCCATACTCAGTGCAGCACTATTCACAATAGCCAGGATATGGAACCAACTGAGATGCCCATCAACAGAAGAATGGATGAAAAAAATTATGGTACATATACACAATGGAATATTACTCAGCAATAAAAAAAATGAAATAATGTCATTTGCAGGAAAAAGAATGAAACTGGAGAACATCATCTTAAGCAAATAAATACAAGCTCAAAAAGAGAAATACTATATGTTCTCACTCATATGTGGGA
>VMDO01034797.1:0-16640 GCA_007922755.1 Pedetes capensis
GGGACCTCAGGGACAACTCTTTCAATTAGAATAGCTTATTTCTAATAAACTTGAAAAATCTAGATAAAATGGATAATTTTCTAACAGACTATAAATGAGCAAAAATTGGTCCAAGAAATATAAAATCTGAATATAACAACCATAAAAGAAACTGAAGTAATACTGTTCAACTACCTAAGACCTAAGCCCCTTCTTTACTGACAGAATATTTAAGAACATGGGAGTTCCGTGACTCAAAGGAGGTGATGTCCTCAGCAGTCCCAAAGACGTAGATTTTATCTAATATTGACCAAAACAAGTACAATAAAGGAACCACATGTTGTATGTGGATTTTAAAGCTTAAGTAATAAATGTTACTAAAAATTCAGCCCTTCAGTCTCACTAGCCTCCCTTCAAGTGCACAGTAGCCATATGTGACTAGTGGCTACAGTGCAAATATAAAAACATTCACATTAATAGCTAACGTTTTTCAAACAGCACTAGTCTAAGTCCACCATGGGAATTCCATTCCCTTAGTCAGTGCTTAGTTTATGGATATGCAGATGATGGATTATGATCTGTCTCTGGCAATGGTTAACCACTTTTTAAGAATCTTATCCTCTCTTTTACCTGGGTGAAATTAACATACACAAACCTCTAATTTTCTAAGTGTTAATCTTTGTCCAGTTCTCCTTCAGAGCACAGGTTGGAATACTGGAATTATATTCCTTTGCTGGAACTTTAAGAAGTTAGGTCACACTAGCTTATCTGTTAATTACATCCAGAAACATGCTGGATGACACACCACTCCAAAGGTGAATGCCTTGAGAGAGCAACCATTTTTTCTCAGAAATATACAGGTTACCTGAGGGTTGCTGATGGAGGTTAGGTTTCTAGACAAGTTCTGTGGCTCTGCTTATTCTAGTTCTTATCCTCTTCTGAGCGCAGAAAGTCTCCCAGTAATGTTTTTAAGGCAGTGATCAAGGTGGTGAGAGTCCAAATCCAAACACACAAGAGGTTTTGAAGTGCTGGTTATAGATTGAATCTTAAATGTATCCCAAAGGTCATGTGTTTGAACAATGAGTTCCCAACTGGTGGCACTGTCCTGGGAGATTATGGAATTTTGGGAGGTAGGAGCTAGCCTGGTAGAAATGAGTCAATGGTGGGCTTTGGAGGTTTTTACCTTGTACCTGTGGTTCTGGTCCCTCCTGGACATGAGGTACAGGTTGCAGAGAGGGACTTGGTCCAGTTAGAAAATGTATCACACCAACCATAACTCTGAAAGCTCACAAAGCAATTAGCTCTAAAATCTCACACTTGCAAAACTTGCAAGAGAGAACATTGGATTTGAAGTCTTAGAATCCAATTCCAGCGTTAGCATTTACTATTTGACACCGACATAGTTATCTAGCCTCTGTGCCAGTTTTCACATCTCTAAAATGGGGAAGATAGCAGGATTGTGGTTAGAAATAACTGAAGTACCATAACACAGTACCAGAAGTTTAGAATATATTCATTAATAGTAGGTGCAATCAATGTTATCCTACAAATAAATTATACTTCACAATAAACAAACTTCAGTATGGCAGTATGGGGGGACCATAGATCAGTGCTTCTTAAACTTAACTGAACATTAGAAGAGAACTTTGAAAAAATCCTAATACTTAGGACACATTCCATCCAATTAAATCCAAACATCTGGGGATATAGCCTAGGCACTATCCCCATTATTTTTAAGGCTTCCTAAAATATTCCAATGTGCAGCCCAATTAGAGAAACATTATGAAAAACCAGTTGCCTACTAAATCTGTTTCTTTTCTTCTAAAATATATAATCCCATGACTAGTTTCAGCTAATGAATATGAGTAGAATACATGACATATTTCTTATAATAAATTTGTAACAGAAATATTATAATATCAGAAGACATTCCTGCAATTATTTATGCTGTTCTCTGGTAAAATGTATTCAGTGTCTTCTAAAATATGTATACCACTATAATTTGCACATTCTTTCAGATTTTGCTTTCAGCCTGATTCCTCTAATGTCCTTATGTTGGACTCTCAAGGTATTATCAATGATAATGATAAGTTGGAGCAAAGTAAATAATAGGATTTCTACCAAGGTTTTTCCTTTGTCCAGTTTTTAATTAAACACACACACACACACACACACACCTGATTGACTCTTTTTCCAAAGGGATCACTATACAGGGATAACTTCTTAAACCAAAATAACTGGCAGCTAATAAGTACCGGTGACATTTTATATCTGATCTTAGACAAACGCCTGAGAAGCAATAGTGAAATTCTTTATTTCTGTAACCACATTCCATGTCCTTTATATGTCTTCACACCTAGTGTTATGGTTTGGATCTAAAATATTCCCCAAAGGTCATGTGTTTAAACACTTGGTCCCCAATTGATGGTACTCTCCTGAGGAGCTCCCTGGGAGCAGGCCTTTGGAGGTTTTCACCTGGACCTATGGTTCCAGTCATGTTCTCAGCTTTCTACTTCTGATCTTCCATAACGTAAGGTTTTCTATGGGCCCTGCCATACCTGCCTTGCCTCTATGGACAGAAATCCTCTAACTGTGAACCCCCAATAAATCTCTCCCTGTTTAAGTTTGGTTTGGTCAGTTATTCTGCCACAGCACCCTACCAGGTGATTAACACACCTATGAATCACACTTTTCATTATGTGAAGTTTCTATACTTTACTGTCTTGCATTTAAATGCAAAAAGCCCTTTGCTATAAATGCCCTTTCATACTTTTCTGCCAGTTGGTATGTCAATCTTCCCTGGAAAGCCTTCCACGATGTGGACAAGTGAGTCAAGGGTTTCTCCCCCTTTCACTTTGAATTACTTGAAAACTGAGTAGTAATAGTAGGCTATTCAGGATGTACCCCCAAAGCCAGGTCAGTGCCAGAATGTAAATGATATGTACAATAAGGAGAAACAAAGATCTCTTAATTCCCTGTATATCTCTTCTCATTTTAAGTACATAACAGTACTGTACTCACCTTTGCTTTTGGAGGTCTTTTCCCCACATTCTAGACAACTACAGTTAATAGAAAACTATTCTCTCCTATTTCTGGCCCAGACAGAAGCAGAAAAAATTGACCAAATTTTATCTTTAACAGAAAACAGACATGGATTGCTAGAGACTACAATAAATAAATATCAATTAAACTTAAATTCAGAATTTTCTCTCCTGTTATGGTTTGGATCTGAAACGTCCCCCAGAAGCTCATGTATTAAAAGCAGTATTCAGAGGTGGAACTTTTGGAAAGTGATTGGATAATGCAGGCTCTGACCTCATTAATGGACTCATTAATGGATTCATAATTTGATGGCATTATTGGGAGATGATGGAAACTTTGGAGGAAGTAAGTCACTGAAGGCATGCCCTGGAAGCATTTGTCTTGTTTCCAGCGCCCCCCGCCATGAGATGAACAGCCTCCTCTGACACACACGACCACTGCCATGATGTTCTGCCTTACCACAGTCCTAAAAGACTGAAACCTCTGAAACGATGACAAAATAAACTTTTCCTGCTCGTAAACTGTTTCTCTCAGGTACTTTGTCCCACCAATTAAAAGCTGACTAACACACCTCCATATTATTCTCTCTTTACTAAAAGATACATACAAGTACTGAATTGCAAGAAACCCATGACAGACCTGGATGGAATTTAGCTCAGTTGGTAGAGTGATTGCTATGCACATTCTGAGGTCCTGGGTTTGATCCCCAGCACTGCAAAAAAATGGGAGAAAGACCTGGCAGCTCACTTCTGAAAAGATCAGCCAACAGAACTCCTATGAAGAGCAGAGAAGCACTGACATAGTGGCAGGCACAGCATAATGTCAGGGAGTGATTTGTTCTGTTGTACACGGGTTCACTATGAGTAGGACCCATCTTCATAGCACCTAACAATAAATGACAGACTAAAGTTCCGGTTATAAAGGACAACAAAGAGAATACATTTGTCCAAGATATTGGCTTATGCAATCAAGTCCAATCATTTCAGAAGGAAAAGCCCTTAATGACTGAGCATTACCACATTTTTTTCCTTTCCTATAGTGATAACTCGAGCAAGGTTAAGTGTACTTTCTTCTACTGAACCTTAAAATAGTGATATAAAACTGATAGTGACATAAAACTGAAAAATGCACTCACAAGAAGCTTTCTCATCAGCATATTGTTTTCCCCAAATCTTTCTGGCCTAAGCTCTTACTAAAAGATTTGGTTTAGTAATTTCACAAGTTCTGTTCCTTTAGGCTGAGCAAAGAGGAGGAATAAGAACATCTTTCAAAAGTTATCTACCATATTCTCAAATGCCAGTTTATTGGTTAAGTGGACCTTCAAAGCTCCAAGCATTGCAGGTTATCCAACACAGATGCAATTACCCCAACAGTGCTCACCACTTGTCTATTTCCAGCAGGGTTATTGATCATAAATCAGTCTTTCTGATGACAGAATAAATATTCTGAGTCATTTCTACTCAAGAGAGTTTCACCATTTCTGCTGTACTCCACAAGAAAAATTAAAAATAGCAGTAGGGACTTTAAAAATGTTATTTTGTTCAATGCAAGCCTCAAATTATGTTCAAGCAGGAAAACATCAAACAGGTAGAGTTTCCACTTCGTGCTAATGTCAAGCCATTTGGGGGGAAGGCTCAAAGCTTAATGGCATTATTTAATTCACTTGATCTTAGCCAAAGGCTGAGAGGCAATAATGCCATTATTTAATAATACTGTACATCTGACAAGGACGATTAATCATCAGATAAAACCACATCTTCATTCATGGACCTCGCACTATCCCAGAGTCAAAATGCACATGGCAGAGTGGTTTTGAATGCGATTGTAATTAATCGGACTCCAAAGGTAAGGGAGAACTTTCAAAGTGAGAAATCTCTGCCTCACCTTTTAACTACTTACAATCCCACGCACGAAGAACGAAGTCGCCTGTCCAGCTGCAGCTCGCGGGGGCATATCTAAGGCATCCCTTCCTAAAAGAATCAGAAGAGGTTCTAGGAGTCAAAGAAAGGTTGTCCGCACCTGATCCCCCCCATCAGGCCAGGCAAACAACCTACCGCGAGGCCGCAGATTCCAACCAGGGCCCTTCGGACCCGAGGGCAGCCTCACTAACACCACCACTGCTACATAGCAGGCCCCAGGCCACCCGGAGAAGCGCAGCCTCCTTTCCCACGGCCCCAGCCCTCTTCCGGGACAGCTGCGGCGGTCCAGCGGCTCCACGTCTGGGACTGGGACCGGTAGAAGGGACTCACGCAGCCGCTCACTCGCAGCCTTTGCACTTCCCCGGGGCTCCGAGACCACGCAAGTCCTCCCGCCGTGCCTCTGGGAAGCCAGGGACGTCTTCCCTCCCCAACCCCTGACACCTGACCCCCCTCATCACCCGAATGCCTACCTCGGGTGGCTTTCCAAGCCTCCAGAGTCTCTCTTCACCAGGCCCGGCCCCTGGGATGCCCTTGCAGATCCCGGGCTGGCATTCGCCACCCATCCAATATCTGTCGGAGGTGGGCACGCGCGCCCGAGGCTGGACGGCGCTTGGCTCCCCAGGGGGATCAGAAAACCACGGCGCCTCGCTGCCGGGGGCGCGCTGGAACGTGAGGTCAAGGGGAACGCGCACGTCGACGTGTCCCGCCCTCTTCCTCCCAAGCCGGCTTCGTGAGCCGCTTCTGCGCAAGTCCACTAAGGGAAAGCCCGCCTGAGGTTACCGTTAGAATCTCGCGATAGTTTACCCCCACCTCCGCGCCTTGGTGTTAGCGAACTCAGGATTGGCTGGAACTCCGGAGGAGGCGGGACACCAAGCAGATAGGGCGGGGCTGTCAGTCCGAGGGTCGGGGATGGGCTAGAAGCGAGGGGAGTAATACAAGACTTCTCCCAAAGCTTCTATTTTATTGCTTCCAGAAACCTATCCCTAATAAGGTCCGAATGAAGCGTGTCTCCCTGAAAAAAAAGTTAAGGGAAAACTTCAGGGGAAATGAAAGTAAAATCTTTTAAGATGAAAGAAAAACTACATGCTACCTTAAAGCTGGCCTTCCAATATCTTTTTTTCCTCTTTTTTCGCCTCCTCTACCTCTTTCACATAGAGGTAAGCTTACACCTACTTAACTTTGGAATAACTCTGAGAGGCTTCAGCAAGAAACTTGTAAACCCCCAGATTACATTGGGCACTCAGTAATTAATGAATAGCTAGTAAAGACTCATGGGAGAAGGACCTGGCAATCCACTCCCAAGGCAATCCTGAAACAGGCAGCCATTGAAAACCCTATGAGGGTCGCTATGAGTCGGATACCGACTTGATGGCACCTAACAACAACAACAAGTAAAGACTCATAGTCTTAAACAGTGGAGAGGAGTCTGGGGTGTGGGATTGTAGAAGCACTGAAGTATGCCCTTGCATAAGAGACAATCCACTATAGTAGAGGTAGCCTAGAGTGAATCGCTTACTACCAGTTACAGACTATATTGGCTGCAGCCATAGCACCCTAGCACCTGATCCTACCTGATCTTGGAATCTGAACAGGGTCCGCTTGATTAGTCCTTGAATGGGAGACCCGCCTGGGAATACCGGGTGCTGTAGGCTAGGGAGAAGGACTGGCAATCCACTCCTAAAACAATCCGCCCTTAAAAGCCCTAACAGCAGTAAAGCACTGACAATAGCGCTGGGCGAGGCACAATGTGGGGAGTGTTTCCTCTGTTGTACATAGGGTTACTATGAGTAGGACCTTAATGGACGGCACCTAACAAGAAAACCAGCAGCAGCAACAGGCTAAATTACAGATCTCTAAAGTAGCCTGAAATAAGTCATTTACATAGACTACACCCTGTTGATTTAGATGGAAATTAGTTGCTTTATCTAAGACTTCAGGAAGCAAGTTGGAAAAACTAATGCTTATCTGGAACAGTGAGCAAGGAGAGTCCTTTTTCACTGGAGAACTGATCATTTTACGAAATACAAAACATAATAGTACTTTTCTTCTGGAAGTGTAATTTGAAACTCAGTATTTAAAAGTACACTGTGCTGGAAAAGGTTATCTTTGACAGTTTTACATCAGTTCTTATTAATTCTATATACTACCATTCAGTGGTTACAATTAAACAAAAATTTCCCTTTTGAATTTTTTTATGGTATGTTCCATCCCGTTTTTGGCCAAGTGCCTTGTATATCCCTTGAAAATTTTCTCTATAGATTGATGATTTTCAATATTAGAATCACCAAAGCTAATTCCAGGGGTTTGGGAAATAGTCTACTTTTCTACCAGGGCTCCTTTGCAGTTCCCAGTAGTGAGGCACCTGTTCACCCCTGTTAACATTCAGTTTATCCATATATTAGATGCTGGTAATCTTATGACATTACATATATGAGAATCAACTGATTGGATATAAGATCTTACCAGTGAGCCCCTCAATATTCATACAATTCAACTTGTTCTTTTTGAAACTATACACTCATACCTCATATCAAAACAGGTTTGGTTCCAGACCACTCGAATAAAATATGTATTGCAATAGAGGCAGTCACATAGATTTTTGGTTTCCCAGTGCACATAAAACCCTGACTTGTCTGTCAGTTTGCCATACAGTGGGGGCTTTCATGTCAAGCATAAAAAAGATTGTGTGCATGACAGAGTCGAAGAGTGTTTTGTACATACTGTTGCTATGAGTTGGACCTGAGTCCACACCCAAGAACAAGTGTACATAAAAGTTACGTTGTTTACACTGACAACAATTAAGTGTATAATAGCATTATTTCTAAAAGAAAATTAAATACCTTAATTGAAAATATTTTATTGCTAAAACTGCTAGCGATCATCTGAACCTTTAGAACATCATAATCTTTTTCCTGGTGAAGGATTTTTGCCCAGATGCTCACGGCTGCTGAGTGATCAGGGTGGTGGTTGCTGAAGGTTGAAGTGGTAGTGGCAATTTCATAAAATAGGACATCAATGAAATTTGCTGTATTAATTGACTCTTTCATGAAAGATTTCTGGGTAGCATGCAATGCTATCTCATAGCATTTTACTCACGGTAGAACTTCTTTCAAAATTGAATTCAGTCCTCTCAAATCCTGCCCCTGCCTTATCAGCTAAGTTTATGTAATATTCTAAATGCTTTGTTGTCATTTCAACAATGTTCATAGTATCTTCCCCAGGAGTAGATTCTGTCTCAAGAAAGCATTTTTTGTCATTCATCCAATTGAAAAAAATTCCTTATCCATTAAAATGTTATCATGAGAATGCAGCAATTCACTCACCTCTTCAGGCTCTATTTCTAATTCTAGTTCTTTTGTTATTTCTACCACATCTATAATTATTTCCTCCACCAAAGTCTTCATTCCTTAGTCATCCATGAGGATTGGAATCAACTTCTTCCAAATTCTTGCTATTGATATTTTGACCTCTTCCCTTGAATCATAAATGTTCTCAATGACATGTAGAATGGTGAATCCTTTAAGGTTTAGATTTACCTTGGCCAGATCCACTAGAGAAATCAGTATCTATTGCCAAAATGTTGTTGATGTTGTTGTTGTTAGGTGCCATGGAGTCGGTATCCGACTCATAGCGCCCCTCATAGGGTTTTCAATGGCTGAGTGCTTCGGGATTGCCTTGGGAGTGGATTGCCAGGCCCTTCTCCCATTTTTGCGGTGCTGGGAATTGAACTCGGGACTTCAGAGGCTACAGCGCAGCACTCTACCCACTGAGCTAAATCCCAGCCCCATTGCCAAAATAGCCATTCAAAAATACATTTGTTTGTTTGTTTGTTTTGAGATGGAGTCTCCCTATGTACCTCAGGCTATCCTTCAATCTGTGATCTTCCTGCCTTCACCTCCTGAGTGCTGGGATTATAGTTGTGTGCTACTACACCCAGCTCAAAACATATTTCTTAAAAAATTAGACTTGAAAATCAGAATGACTCCTTGATTCATAGATTGAAGAATGGATGTTCTGTTTAGGGCTCTTGGATAATTAGGTCCATTGCCAATGAGCAGTAGTATTTTGAAAGAAATCTTTGCTTCTGAACAGTAGGTCTCAACAACTATCTTAAAATATTCAATAAACCATTTTATAAACACATGTTCTTTCATCCAGGACTGTTGTTCCATTTATAGAGAGCGGGTAGAACAAATTTAATATAATTCATAAGGGTCCTAGGATTTGGGGGGCTATAAGTGTATATTTAGCTTCAACCTAATGTCATTAGCTGCATTATCCTCTAAGAGAGTCAACCTTTCTTTTGAAGCTTTGAAGCCACACGTTAACTTCTCCTATCTAGCTAGGAAAATTCTGGATGACATTTTCTTCTAATAGAAGGCTATTTAGTTTACACTGAAAATCTGTTGTCCTGTGTGGCTACCTCTATCAATTATCTTAGCCAGATCTGATAACCTGCTGCAGCATCTTCTTCAGCACTTGCTGCTTCATGTTGCATTTTTATGTTATAGGGACAATTTCTTTCCTTAAATCTCATGAACCAACCTCTGCTAGCTTCAGACTTTTCTTCTGCAGCGTCATCATCTCTTCCAACCTTCGGGAGTAGAAGGGAGTTGGGATCCTGTTCTGGATTAGGTTTTGGCTTAAGGGAATATTGTGACTGGTTTGATCACCTATCCAGACCCCTAAAACTTCTCCATATTACCAATAAGACCTTTTCTCTTTCTTGTAATTCTCGTGTTCACTGGGGTAGTACTTTTAATTTCCTTGAGGAACTTTTTTTTGCAATGATAATTTGGTGCAACAGGCCTAGCTTTCAGTCTCTCTGAGCCTTCAACATACTTTCCTCACTAAGCTCAATTATTTTAGCTTTTGATTTAAAGTGTGAAACATTCAACATTTCCTTTCACTTGAACACTTAGAGGATTTTGTAGAACTGTTAACTAGCCTAATTTCAACATTGTCTCAGGGAATGCAGAGAGGTATAAGGAGAATGAGAGAGAAGGGGGAATAGTCCATCGGTGGAGCAATCAAGAGCACACACATTACATTCATATGTGGATGCAGTATGTGGTGCCCAAAAGCAATTACTATAGAAACCTAAAAAGATCACTAATCATAGATCACCATAACAGATACAATAATAATGAAAAAGTTTGAAATATGAGAATGACCAAAATTTGACATAGAGGTACAATGTGAGAACATGGTGTTGGAAAAATGACACCAATAGACTTGCTGGATCAAAAGTTGCCCCAACTTCCATTTGTAAAAAAAAAACAAACAGTATCCGTGAAGCATGATAAAGGGAAATAGAATAAGATGAGATATGCCTGTAAATGTAAGGGCAATCAGACCACTTGCTTCTTTGTATGGTCTCACTAGCCAAAGCTATTATAGGTCTATTTCTTTTTAAGGGTAGTAGTTTGATTCTTGCCATACCTCCAACTGAGTACAACTATTTTGCAAATGAATGATGTATGCTGTTCTCAAGGAAAAAGACCGTTTGAGAGGGAGGATATAAATTAATACAAATTCAACTCCCTTTAGGGATAATAACAGGATAACATGATTTCTCAATGCACAGTTTTATATTTTGCAAAGTTCTTTCCTGCTGATTTATCTACTTGATTCCTATTAATATGAAATATTTTTCATTTTCATTTTACAAAAGAGCAAACTGAGACTCAGAGAAATTTGGTGATTTTCCACGGTTTAGCTCTAAGACTAAAAGGGAATCTAGAGGTCCTCTCAACTTCTCTGTCTAGGCTATTGCCTTTAATTACTAAATCGTGTTTATTAAACTGGTACGAGCAATGTAATCATCATACTTACTAGACTGTTGTTGTTGCATGCCTTTGAGTTGAGTCTGACTCATAGCAACTCTATGATCATAGGGTTTTTAATGGCTGATTGTTTCAGGATTCCTTCAAGAATGGTCCTTCAAGCCCGTTCCAGTATCACACACTTGTAATCCTGGTGGCTTGGGAGGCTGAGGCAGGAGGATCGCGAGTTTGAGACCGGGGCAGTCTGCGAAACTTAGTGAGACACTGTCTCAACAAGTAAAAAACAAATGGGCTGAGAGTGCAGCTCAGTGGTATAGAGCTTGCAAAGCATGCAAGTGGGATTGAATCTGGGTCTTCAAAGAGTGCAGCACAGCACTATACCAACTGAGCTAAACCCTGGTTCCACTTACTAGATTAGCATGTGCAAAACCAAGGCCAGAAGCATGAAATTATTTGATGTCATAAGGATGTGTAGTTCATCATTAAGGATCATGAAGGGACAGTACTCTTTTCTCCTCAATAGAAAGATCACTAACAAAATAAATGGAGAAATTTACTCCATATTCTCCTTCCTTTGCTTGCTTTCTGGGACTGAAGTAGGTAGCCACCCAGTATGATTAAAAATAGCCAAAGATGACTACTTGTTGCCAGTTCCTCCACTACGAATCAGTCTTGGCATTGCTCTCCTTTTTCCAGACAAATTGAAAATATTAGGGTCAAAGTCACCATACCAGAATGAATTACAATGTCCACATCCACTGTTAAAATGTGTATAGTGCTAACAGAGAGTGAGATGAAGAAATATGGTCTTAGAAATCTGCTGCTATCAGGGGTTATTAGCCATGCTGAAAGGAGTGATACTAGGCCAAATAAACAAAAAATGATATCAGGGGTTGAACATACTTTATAAGATTATGAGCAGGACTATGGGGCAAGAGGTATATGAACGAAATCTTCACATTCAAAACATCACAGCTTTTCCTCAGGCTATCCATGGATAGGCTTCATTGTTAACTTTCTATTTTATTTTTTTTCCTGGTGATTTGCAAGCCTGATTTATCTCAAAGTACACAATTGGTTCTGCCTCTCCTGCCACAGGATCAACTTGCAAACTGAAAACTCAAGTTATGACCCTTTCATTTCTCATCATTTGTTGTTGTTGTTAGGTGCTGTCAAGGTGTGTCCGACTCATAGTGACCCTCATAGGGTTTTCAATGGCAGATTGTTTCGGGATTTCCTTGGGTGTGGGTTACCACATCCTTCTCCCATTTTACGGTGCTGGGAATTGAACTCAGGACCTCAGAGACTGCAGAGCAGCACTCTACCAACTGAGCTAAATCCTAGCCCTCTCATCATTTGGAAAGCAAAATTCATAATCTGTACATAAAATGCTGCATTTGACGTGAAATTGTGGTACATACAGAAGGCAATTCATCACTTCTTTTTAAGTGTTTGTGGATATAGCAAATTAAGTAAAAGTGAGGAGAAGGTTGAAAGTGAGTTTGCTGTGTAAGGAAGAATGTGAGATTATAGTCAGTGTTTATCAATGAACTGAACATTAAATCGAAATAGACATGTCTCAAAAGAAAACATATAAGGGACCAACAGGCATGAGAAAAAAATGCTCAATGTCACTAATCATCATGGAAATGCAAATTAAAACTACAATGAGCCAGCTTTGTATACTACTAAGAATGACTATTATCAAAAAGACAAAAGATTACAAATGAGTATGTGGAAAACAAAGAATACCTGCACATTGTTGGTGGAAATGTAAATTAGTACAGCCATTAGGGAAAACAATATGAAAATTCCTCAAAAAACTAAAAATAAGACCACCATATGATCCAGCTGGGAGAAGGGCCTGGCAATCCACTCCCAAGGCAATCCCGAAGCACTCAGCCATTGAAAACCCTGTGAGGGTCGCTATGAGTCGGATACCGACTCGACGGTACCTAACAACAACAACATATGATCCAGCAATCCCACTATTGGGTAAATTTGCAAAGGAAGTGAAATCAGAATGTCAAAGAGAATCTACATTCTCGTGTTCATTGCAGCAGTATTCACAATAGCCATAGATGAAAATAGCCCAAGTACAAATAACCTAAGTACAAATATACAATGAAATAGTATTCAACATTAGAAAAGAATGAAGCCCTGTCATTTGAAATAACATGGATAAAACTAGAGATCATTATTAAGGGAAATAAATCAGACACAGACAAATATTGCATGATCTCACGTTTGTGTGGAATAAGTCAAACCTTTATTTCCATTAGCGTATGATTATCAACTGTGGCTCCATTCCTGGAAACTCATTTATACTTTTAGAATACCAAGATTAGTATAGAAATAAGTAGAAAGAAAATAAAATATAAGCTGGGTGCCAAGGCACATGTCTGTGATCTCAGCAACTTAGGAGCCTGAGGCAGGAGGATTGCAAGTTTGAGGCCAGAGACAGCCTATACAACTTAGCAAGACCCTGTCACAAAATTTTTTTAAATTTAAATAGGTGGCTGAGGTAGCTCAATATTATAGCCCTTGCCTAGCATGTGCGAGGCCCTAGTACTACAAAATAAATAAGTTAATTTAAAAAATAAAAAAACACATGCTTTAAAAGCATATCTTTATTCTACCAAGTAAAACTCTTAATCAGAAAGATATATTATAAATATTATAAATATTTTGAGTTATTTCTCAGAATTGACTAAAATGCCCAAAGTACCTTAAGATATTAGTTCAATGAAATTTGAACTGAAGGTGTCTCTTTTTGATAAATCTTCTTAAGTTGAATATTTTTAGCATTGTTCATTTTCTCAAAGAACTTTGAATTACCTTAACATTTAGAGTTGTCTAAGAAATGTCACCATCCACTCAAAGCCTATAGAAGATGACAAATGGCAAATGCTGGGGAAGAAGGAGCTATTTCCTTAGCTTCTTAAAATCTCCAATGATTTCTTAAGCTAAATACAGTTACAGACTGAATTTGCTTATCTTTATTGGATGCTGGTATGCACAAATGGTGCCATTGGTTGTAACTGTTAGTCATGAATTTAATTTTTAGTCTTTCTTTTGGGGGAAAAGAGGAAGAAGTATCATGAAGAAATCTATGAAAGAAGAAAGTTATGCATGCTTTTTCCATGGAAGTAGCTATTAGGAAGGTAGTAGATACTACAAAGACAGCATTTCTTTAGTTAATTTCTTTTAGTTTCTTGACAAGAAGGAATCTTCTTAAGTGTTTGCTCTACCTTTTTACTAAATGTAAGATCTTAGACAAATCATTTACTCTGACAACAATCACTTTTGTCCTCTTAAATGCAGGTAATAATGTCCTCTCTCTGTATTACACAGATCGTGTATTATTCACATGATGTAACCCCCTAAACACAATATAAGTCCTTTTTAACATTGTTGTTGTTAGGTGCTGTCGAGTGGTGTTGACTCACAGAGACCCTCATAGGGTGTTCAATGGCTAATTGTTTTGGGATTGCCTTGGGAATGGATTGCCTTGTCCTTCTCCCATTTTTGCCATGCTGAGAATGGAACTGGGACCTCTTAGACTGTAGAGCAACGATCTACCAATTGAGTTAAATCCTAGCCCCATTTTTAATGTACTCAGGCATAAAGGAGCTGGGGTTTAGCTCGGTTGGTAGAGTGCTGCTTGACACTTTCTGAGGACCTGGGTTTGATCCCCAGGACCACAAAAAATGAGAGAAAGATGGGTCAATCCACTCCTGAAGCAATGCTGAAGAAACAATAAGCCATTGAAAACCCAATGAGGGTAGCTATGAGTTGGACCTGATTCGATGGCATCTAACAACCACAAACGGGCATAAATGTATAAAATGTGGAGTGTATATGGAAATTATTAGGAACATGATAGTTCATAGTGTCTCTGAAATTCATTTTTCTTTTCATTTTGATTATTTGTTTGAGAATTAACAATTACAAGGGAATCATTCTGAACCATGTCATTCTTTCAATTATGAATTTGTCAGTTTCTCACTGACTACTCAAAAGACTTCTTTGGTATTCACAAAATTGCTCTATTTCATGAGAAAATATTAACTTTTTCTAAGTGATATTTCTACTGGACAAAATAAACTGAATAGAGGGAAGAAGAAAGACCATAGATTAAAAAATAATTGTCCAATGGATTCAAATACAGTGATCAAGGAAAGTAATTTAATAACTTATGTTGGACTGGGGAGGTAGCTCTGTGGCAAAGCACTTGCCTTACATATGCAAGGTCTTGGCTATCAGCCCCAGCACCAAAAAATATTAATGAAACATATTTTAGAAAAAATATTTAAAACAATATGTTATACTAATGAGATCCAATATTCTGGATGACTCAGACCAGGGAAAGCTTACTATTTTTCCCAAATAATAATAAAGAGATCTGGATGCCCTCCTTTTCTCTTTTCCCTTTTTCCCTGTGGTTATTATAAATGTAATTGCTGGATATGAGTGGAAGAAATAAAGATGAATTGAAGAAATAGAGATTAAAGCAATTTCCTTAGAATTAACATCATTTAGACTCTTCTTTCCTTATAACTGGAAAAGGGGTACAGAATAAGCCTCTAGTACAAGATATTGAAATATAATGGGGAGAGATAAAAAGAGAAATTTTATCATGGCATTTTAATATTTTACAATATTAAGCAAGTATTTCCTGCCAAGGGCATATTTCTTAAATTACTAGTGAAATGAATCAGAGTGCAAACAGGTTAAAATCTTCAATCCATCATTTCCTAGCAATACTCCTTGGGCAACTCACTTATCTCTTTGAATCACAATTTAAAAAAGTGTAATAGGAGCCAGGCATGGTGGTGCATCCCTATAATCCCAGTGGCAAGGGAGGCAGAGATAGGAGGATCACACGTCGAGATCAGAGGCAGTCTGCGTAATTTAGCGAGACTCTGTCTCAAAAAGTAAAAAAAAATGGGCTGAGGGTGCAGCTCAGGGGTCCAGCACTTGTAGAGCATGCAAGTGTGAGGCCCTGGGTTCAACCCCCAGTATCACACACACACACACAAAGTGTAGTAGAAATACAAACATCTAATTTAGTGGTATAATGTACTATAACACATTCTTTTACAACATAAAATGTAACTTTTTTTTTGCAATTTACAGAGGAAGAAACTGAAGCTAAGGGAAGTTAGAAGAACAGATATCTGATAATTAGCGCTTCTCAACTTCACTCTTATTGACAGTTGGGTCCAGATAAGTTGTTGTGAGAAGCTATCCTGTGCATCACAGGATATTTAGAAGTGTATCCAATCTATACTCACAAACAGCCAGTAGCCACAGTCCACCACAATCATGGCAACCACAAATGTCCCTAGACACTCCCAGGTGTCTTCTTGGGGATAAAATCACCTTGGATAGAAAATCATTGACCTAGATACTCATATCACATCTCTAATTCCTAGTACCTACCAAATTACCTTAAAGACAATAGATATTTAGTAAATATTTTTATTAAGGTAAGCATTTGCAGCTGGCTTTCATTGGCAAGCAAATACCACTAAAAGTCATATGCATTTTCAGACTTTTATGTTCAGGTAGAATATTACATTCAGATCTTTTGGTATAATGTCCACTCTTAATTTAAATAAAATTTATTTAAATCATACTTATCTTTTATAAATAAATAGACTTCAGCTATGTACCTGATTCATGAAATGAGTTTATCTAATCTTTCACATACTTTTTTTTTTATTAGAAATTTTTAATGTACATCATAATGTGATTCATTTTGACATGCTTTTCATTGTGACAATTTTCATATATGCAATTTGATAAGCATTATACATATAGGTTACCCCTTACCCTCCTCTATGTTTCCCCCCTCCCCCCTTCCTATCTAAGTTTCCCATCCAAGTCTTCTCTATCTTTTACTATATAG
>VMDO01034798.1:0-16648 GCA_007922755.1 Pedetes capensis
AAAAAAAAAGAAATCCAACTCAAATGGGCTTTAAACCAAAGGGATGGATCAGCTCCTATTACTAGGAAGTTAAAGGGTGAGCACCCCAGGAATAGCTGCATTTAGGATCTCAAACTACACCATGAGGACTCAGTCGCTCTCTAATTTCTTCTGGGTTGGCGTCATCCATTGGTTTCATCATCAAATGAGCTGCCCCATGAGTTACCTACATAGGTCTGGCAGCGCTGAACTCATCTCCTCGTTTCTGACCTTGACAACGTCTACTCCTTTGCTTTGGTTGTTTGAATCTTTTCCTAGAGAGAGAGTTTGTTTTTAACAGAACAAGAATACTAGTCTAGAGCTACCATTTGCCATCGCCCTGAGAAACTTGGATGATATTCTTCCACGGCCCTCCAGCTCAGAGGTTCTTGATTGGGGTGGGGCCTGGGACTCATGTTTCCCTTGACTTCAGGAGTAGGGATATTATCCTCAGTGCAATGCTGTGCAAAATTGCACGCACATGGACACATGGACGTTTTCCAAGTGGCAGTGCGGTATAAAGCTGTTAACACTTGGAGCGCATATTTCCCAAGAGGTAGAGAACTAGCAAAACCAGAATTTACGGTGGGGTTTATTGGGAGAATTTCACTTAGGATATGACAGACCTTGAATTTTTGGACTTTGACCAGTGTTACCTTCAAAAAGGGATCTCTGCCAGATCAGGGCCCATCCTGTCTGCTGGGTTTTGAGCATTGGATTGCGACCAACAGACGATTCTTCCCCGGCCTTATCTCTTTTATTTCAAATGCACTTGGAGAAATCTGTAAGTGAGTTTAGTGAGCCCCCTGTGACTCTAAGTTTGAAAAGAGATGCTGGGATATGTTCCCAGCCTTAAGTGAAATCATGGTCAAAAGAACTTTGCCCAGTTTAACTCTCGATAGCCTCTCTTGGGAAAGCTGGATTGTTTTATACCTGACTCCGACTTGGCGTACCAATTTGCAAATTCTCTCTGCAAAAATGAGCCACAGCGTGCTGTGGGAGATGCTAGGGGGAAGTTCTGCACCACAGCCCACCTCTGCCTGTTACCCTCCCCACCCATCCTCCCCGTCCCTGGTTGTCTCCATCCCTCTGCTTCACACTGAATTTCCCTTATTACAGTTTCTCATGGATTTGAAGAGTAGGATGTGGCTTTATAATAAGCCAGGACAGAACACTTGACTTAACCAGAGCTGCCAGGTGCTAGTGCACAATCCTAGCCTCTCCAGAAACAAAGCTGTAGGTCATATACTTATTATTCATCATACACATTGGGTAGGAAATATATTGGTCCTTCAAAGAGGCGATCAGCAAGATTTATAATTAGAGTGCTTATCTCCACCCAGACTGGCGCTTGGTCTCGCATAGCTTAGTGAGACCCTGTCTCAAAAAGTAAAAAAAAAAAAAAAAAAAAAGGGCTGTGGGTGCAGCTCAGTGGTCCAGCACTTGCAGAGCATGCAAGCGCAAGGCCCTAGGTTCAAGTCCCAGTACTGGAAAAACAAACAAACAAACAAACAAACTAGAGCAAAGGCAAGTTTTGGAAAGGTCTCAGCCCACAGAGCTGGTGGAAGGTAGATGTGTTAGTATAGGATTTGCGAACAGAAACAGAAACAGATCAATGCTTTAGAATGGAGGGGAGAACAAATAAGGGGTTGCTTATGACTGCTTGGTATTGTGGAGGCTGAGAGGCCTTCATATCTGTAGCCAACGATTGAAGACTCAGAAGAGCACATGGTCGGGTTTCATGCAAGTCCAAAGGCCTGAGAACCAGGAACGATGATGGTGTAAATTCCAGTCCAAGTCTAAATCCAAATCCAAGGCCAGGAGAAGACTGCTGTCCCCCTTGGAGGCAGTCAGAGAGAGAAAGCGCTCCCCTCTCACACTTCTTGCTCTTATCTGGGCCCTCCACAGGTTTCGGAGGCCCTCCCACACTGGGAAGGATGCCTGCTTTACTTGACCTGCCCGTTCAGTGTTCATTCCACACAGACACAATCAGAAACACACCCAGAATATGTTTAACCAAACACCTGGACACCCTGTGGCCCAGTTAAAAGGAAACATAAAATTAACCTTCCCAGCCAGGCACGGTGGCACACACCTGTAATCCCAGCGGCTTGGGAGGCGGAGGCGGGAGGATTGCAAGTTCGAAACCAGAGGCAGTCTGTGTAACTTAAAGAGACCCTGTCTCAAAAAAGTAAAAAAAAAAAAAATGGCTGGGGGCGTAGCTCAGTGGTTCAGCACTTGCAAAGCATGCAGGCGTAGGGCCCTGTGTTCAACCCTCAGTACTGCCAAAAAAAAAAAAAAAAAAAAAAAAATTAACCTTCCCACTAGAGAACCAGGCATAGAACTGAACAGGAACCAAGGCCACAGGGAAGATTAAGTAGCGGGAAGCCCAACCCTGGACTTGAGGAAAGGAAGCCTGAAGGGCATTTGGCCAGGGCAATAGATGTTCACCAGCTGGGTCACTGTCCTCAGAAAGGAGCATCCGACTGGCTGAGCTTAGATCATGAGCTCAACAGTGCCTGTTACAGGGGTGCTGAGAAACAGGGTCCAGCCTCTTCAGCAACCCAAGTGATTAACCTTCACAGGCCATTGTGATTAACCTTCTCTCCAAAACCATGCACAATGGGGAATTAGTAATTCCCCAAAGGAAAACTAGAGTGCTCAGGGATTGGGGATGTTTGCTAGGAAGTCAGCACGGCCACACACACACAGCCATGTGCACAATGAATGCACCATAAAAATAAAGATGGAGGCCCATCCCTGCACGGGGGAAGCTGAAGAGACATAATATCCTCCTAAATATGGTTAAAAAATAAAGTGGCATTTCCATCAATAATGAAGTGTGAAAGTGTGCAGAACAGACATTTACAGATTGGGCACTTCCTCCAACACTAATGTGGCTTGAGAAGGAGGATGTCAGAGCCGGTCAACGTCTCAGGGAAGATTTATCAAGAGGCAGAAGTGATCTAGTTTGAAAGAGGAACAGAAGATGCACAAGAGAAGGAGGCAGATGGGCAAAGTTCAATATGTTACACTCTAGGGAGTTCCGGTTCCATTTGAATTTGGGTTTAAGTCCTATGTATTCAATAACAGGGCATCAAACCCAGCACAGACTAACCTGACCCCTGAACCCATTCTCATTCAAGCATTTAAAAATATTTTTTCTGAACCAGAACCCAGGAAGAAATTGGGCTCAGTTTCAGCTTTTAATGAATTTATATCTAAAAATTGAGAAAAAAAAGGAACAAAAATTTATTCATCTACCTACACAGGGGATGAAAAATTTAAACCCAACCCCAAACAAAACCAGAGCCCTCTACATTGTAATGTGTTTGGGAGAGTGGCAGGTCAACAAAAAAGAGGAAAACCCTCCACCAGATGGATTGACACAGTTTCTGCAACAATGGGCTTAAACATAAATAAGATTTTGTCCCTGGCACAGAATCGGGAAGTGTTTAGATCTGCTGTACGTAGGGTCGCTCTGAGTCAGACTTGACGGCACCTGACAACAACAACCACCCCCCGCCAGAACCTGAACCCAATTTTTCTCCCTTCTGTCTGTTAAATGGGGCTGGGATTTAGCTCAGTTGGTAGAGTGCTGCGCTGCAGTCTCTGAGGTCTCTAGTTCAATTCCCAGCACCGCAAAAATGGGAGAAGGACCTGGCAATCCACTCCCAAGGCAATCTCAAAAGAGTCAGCCATTGAAAACCCTATGAGGGTCGCTATGGGTCGGATACCAACTCGACGGCACCTAACAACAACAACAACAATCTATTAAATGACATTGCCTGATAAATGGGAAATCTCTTAGAAGTTGGGAAATAAAACAGGGCAGATCTGATTATCATGAATGCAGGAAGCACTGTGCGCCTACTATCTGGGCTCCGCCTCCAGGGCCAGGTGGAAGTGCTCAGGGCTCACCTGTGTCTCCAGCCCGCTGACACCCGGGAAAGCATGTCCTATGACAAGCACAGCTTGAGCTTCCGTTTTCTCCTCTATGTGAAGGACGTCCCCAGAGTGGTCAACTCGGGACTCCCATCCACATCTAGGCACTGTCCAGTTCACGTCAGGTTTTCAAACAAAGTTTGCTTTTGCTTTTACTCAAGAGAATCCATTGATCCAAGCATGGCTCAAGCTGGGCAGCAAGGACACATAAAGGGTCCACAGTTCCCGGGCTCAAGGTCTACTGACCTCCAGGGTTTGGACTTGTTAGGATTCATCGGGGCCCTGCAGACGTATTACGTGGCCGTGTGGCCGAAGCATGACCTTGAATGGTGGGCACTGTGGAGTTGACGTGCCTGGAAGAGTCAGACAGGGAATGAGCAAACCTAGCTGGCAGCGTTACAGCCTCACCCCAGGTTCTTCCCTATTCACATCTGCAGCCACTCTGGTTGAGTTACTCTGGATTGCGTTTTACGGGGGACTTTATAAGCTAGAGTGAGGACTAAGCGGAAGGGGCTCCCAGGAGTCTTAAGAAATTGCCTTCTTGAGGCCAGTTGCTGGAGGCTTAGATGCCTGCGAGGGCCAGACAAGTGGTGATAATGAGCAAAGCAGGCCAGGAAGGAATGCTTTCCCATTGCCATTCTTCTTGAAATACGCACTTCTTTTAGGCTGCTTTTAATTTTCCCACTTTCAATGGAAACACACGAATAACGAGAAAATTTTCTCTATTATAAGAGAGTTTGAAGTCTTCCTTTAAAGTTGCAATATAAAGGTAATAAGTAAGAGTGCACATTTTCAATTACTGATTAATTAAAGACAGTATCATTGACAACGACCCCATGGCACATGCCATATTTATTATTGCTAGGTACCAAGTTTAGTCTAAAAAATAGTCTAAGACATCTGGTCTACCATGGATGTCAAGCCCACTCTGCTATGTGCATTCTATATTCAACAGTCTATCTACCATAAGCCCAAACCCAGAATTTCGTTGTTGTTGTTGTTGTTGTTGTTAGATGCCGTTGAGTCAGTATCTGACTCATAGCTACCCTCATAGGGTTTTCAATGGCTTACTGTTTCTGGATTGCCTCAGGAGTGGGTTGCCTCATCCTTCTCCCATTTTTATGGTGCTGGGAATCAAACTCGGGACCTCATAGACTGCAGCACAGTGCTCTACCAACTAGGCTAAATCCTAGCCCAAACCCAGAATATAACCACCTAAAACTTCCACTGTAGCTTCTCCTTTTACTGCACTCAACAAAGACATAAAAGAGCCTTACAAAAAAAGGACTTTTACAGCATGAAATTTTAGGAGAGTATTATAGGGAGGTTCTGGTATATTTCACATGCAATGAACCCTTTCCTTCTACTGGACAATAGTGTGGTATAAGCCAATATAGGAGATCCTCCATGGAGCTTTACAGAATTGAGACATTTTGGATTCATTTTCTCTATGTGCAGCAGGGAGCTGGGGAGAGGGTGTCTAATTTCTCCAAGGGCTGGAAGTAGAGGAGTTTTGTTGGTGCTATTGTTTTGGTTGAGGGAGTTTGTTCTCCAATAAGCTGTTGAAATCTAGGGAACATAAAAATGTGGGATCTAACAATTATTTCATACTTACATAAATTTCACACCATTTAATATTTTTAACAGCCACATATCCATTCAGTTGCCATTAAAATACCAAGTTCCAACTATGTGCTGAGAGTATCATCTCTCTGTTTCTAAGTTTGATGTTTTCTATCTTTAGTAAGATTCCAAAAAGCTACTAGAGGATAGAGATACTATAGCTCATTGTCTTCTGAATTCTTCAGATCTCCCGGGACCCTCTGTCCTGCACTGTGATCACATATCAAAAGAGGGAGAGAAAATGTGCTCATTCAATCCTGTATCTCATCCCATGGACACCGTATTTTCCATAGTTAGGAAAGGTTTGTTGAATGAATATTTAAATGAATCTTACTGGCTGTTTGGTGCGTGCCTTAATGAGGATGGAAGTGGTACCCATGCAGATAAATAAATCACCTGTTCAGTGTTTACAGTATTTTGATGTGAAAAAGAAGAGTGTCGTCTCCTCTAGACTGTGGAGATACTGGCCATCCTCAGTCAGGGAAGACAGTGAGGGGCGTGTGTTAGTTATGTACTGCCATAGCAAGTTTAGCAGCTTAAAACAACACACGTGTTCTCTCACTGTTTCTGAGGCTCAGCCATCCGCGAGCAGCTTAGCTGCATGCCACTGGCTCAGAGTCTCTCATGAGGCAGCAATCAGCCAGGGGCTCAACTGGGCTGGAGGCAGGGAGGCTCAGTGCTTCTCCTGTGGGCCTCTCCACAACTCCACAGCAGGCCTCTCCAGAGAGAGCCGAGACAGAAGCCGGAGGCTTTTAGAATCTGTCCCCCTATGTACTCTGTCAGTGTAGGAGGGAGCTGCACAGGGGTAGAGCCCCCAAAGGCAGCCATCACTGAGGACCATCTTGGAAGCTGTGTTTAGTAAACATGGAGGATCAGTGGTCAGTGTTGTTTTCTGAGAGGCTGGGGGGGCTCCTATCTTGGAAAATGGGAAACTTCTCTTTTCTACCAGGATTTGGAATATGCACTTAGTGGAGTAAATGGAAACAATGAGCTGAAAGAACAAGTGATCCTGTGAACTGATCGGGCCCGTTCTGTACCATGATAAGCATCAGGAGACGGTGCGGGTCCTCCCGACCTCCCAGGGCCAGCTGGAGGCTCCTGTATGTCATTCAGCTTTAGAAATGAGCTGGCCGCACAAAAACCATGAGTTATGCAGGCCAGAAGGATTCTACCGGACCCAGCTCCCCAAGGTCAAGGACTATGTGTCCTTTGTACGCTCTTCTAGCTCACTGGGGCTGGGTTGTGAAGGTCAAATGGTCATTTTCTGCAAACTCTCTGAAAACAGATTATTTTTTTGAAAAAAGAAAGAGCACCCGTGGAGTTGACGCTCAATAAATTTTTGCCGAATGACAAGGGGCCATGAGTCAAATACTATTTCGGCAAAGCAAAACCCCTGGTTAATTGGCTTAGTCCTGGATAGTGGTCCTGGCCCCCAGCAGTAGAGTTGAAATTGAAAATTGCTATGATTTCAGGACAAGCTGAGTTGGAAATAGTTTATGAAAATGCATGTGTATGTATTTATATAAATACATGCCTTGAGTTTCCTGTACTATTCTTGGAACGGCATCAGATTTTATGATAATGACATGTTTATTTCAGCCTGCGCTGACAGCCTATAGGTGCCCTGAAGGGAATACTGGGTCCTTCTTGTTTACAGAGGTATTTGCCCGTACCTGGCACAGCGCAGGGCTCTTAGTAGGTGCTCAATAAATATTTGTTGAAAGAATGAATGAGGATCCAATCCTAGAAACACATCTGACTTAAAAATTGGACTCGGTCTTTGAAGAGTATTAAATTGGCCAGCTCTGAAAAATCCAAACTCAGAGAGAAGGGATGCTATGGCAACCCTTCTTTTCTTTTTGTTTGTCAGACTGGGTGGCCTGGTTCCTTGCTTCCTGCCTGGCAGCTTCAGTGGTTAGACTTCCCTAGGCTTTGGCCCATTTCCTTTGCTTAAATCCAGAGCAAAACAGTCACCCCTGGGCATGACAGCTCCCTCTCCCTGCTAGCGGGTCCTTCTATGAACTCTGCCATTTTTCCTACATTGTTACCTCAGATCTGCCACCCCGGGGGTGAGGAGTCAAGAAGGAGGTGTATGCCCGTGTGTGAGCAGGCTTGTGCTCACGTAGACTTATGTGTGAGTATGCATGGTGGGCGGCATCTTTTGCTCCTTTCTCTGTATTACTCCCCAGTGAGCCACAGCCCTCTGATTAATGTGAAGCAGACATCCGAGGCAAGCCAAAAAAGAGAGAGCCGACCTCTGCACTCATTCCTTAATCAGATTAATGGAGGGTAGAGAGGATTTAAATTAAAGATGACACGTAGTTTTTATCTCTTACACCGATTCCAATCGATTGGTATTGGCTGCCCAGACCGTTGGGTCATGAAGGATTCTGAGGCTGGGTTCCAGCTCAGTGAGAAAGCACACTATGATCAATTAATAATGCCTGCCACAGGCCCAGGAAGGGTGAATAGAGCAAGTCACAATCAGTGGTGGTGGTCCAGGGCCCTCAGCACTGTTGAAGGACTAGCGTGGCCATGGGAGGGCCAAGAAGGGCCCTCTTTTATTGCAACACAAACACAGCCCTACATAGCATCAGTCTAGGGAATAACTGGGCAGTATTTGCACAGGTAGAAAAGCGAGGGCAGATAAAAGGACAAGGTTTCAGCCAGGCCTTTTGACACACACCTATAATCCCAGCTACTTGGGAGGCTGAGGAAGGAGGATCATGAGTTTGCGGCCAGAAGCAGCCTGTGCAACTTAGCAAGACCTTGTGTAAAAAAATAAAAAATAGCTGGGTACAGTGGCACACGCCTGTAATCCCAGCAGCTCGGGAGGCAGAGGCAGGAGGATGGCAAGTTAGAGACCAGAGCAGCTTAGGGAGACCTCCCCTAAAAGAAAAGGGCTGGGATTTAGCTCAGTTGGTAGAGTGCTGCGCTGCAGTCTCTGCGGTCCCGAATTCAATTCCCTGCACCACAAGAATGGGAGAAGGACCTGGCAATCCACTCCCAAGGCAATCCCGAAACAGCCATTGAAAACCCTATGAGGGTCGCTATGAGTAGGATACCGACTCAATGGCACCTAACAACAACAACAATCTCAAAAAAGTAAAAAAAAAAAAAAAAAAAAAGGCTGGGGTACAGCTCAGTGGTCCAGCACTTGCAAAGCATGCAAGCACGAAGCCCTGGGTTCCACCCACAGGACCGCAAAATAAATAAATAAATAAATAATTTAAAAAAGGGGCTGGGAGTGCAGCTCAGTAGCAGAGCACTTCCCTAGCATGTGTGAGGTCCTGGGTTCAACTCCCCAGTACTGAAAACAAACAAACAAACAAAAAAAACCAGTAAGGTTTCAGCTGTTGCTACCTATGTTTTAATTTGCCTGGGTTTTCCTTCTTTGCCTCTTTCCTTCCTTCCTGCATTCCTATGATCCTGTGAACCCCAGAGCCATGTGGGTACACTCAGCAATGGGAGTCAACATTCAGCACACGAGGTCTTGAGAGAGAAATGGCCAGTCAGTTTCCTCTGGCCCATCAGCTCCCATTGGGGGATGGGATCTGCTCTCCAGCTGCTAAGGTTCTGAGCCTGAAATGTGCTCAGGTGCCTAAGCCTTGGGGAGGGCGAGCTGGCAGTCTGTGTCCATGGACTTTCGTGGCAGACAGCAAAGGGCACCTGTTTCCTATGACACCAGCCAGAAACCCAAAAATGGAAGTGGCGATCAGTGTGGAAGCGGCGATCAGTCTGGAAGCTGTCTACTCCCTGGGGAGAGTGGTCTCTCCACCTGGCTCTGCTCATCCTGCAAGGGCAGTGGTCCTGGAACCATCTTAGACTCTAAGCAAGGTCCCCCAGGCCATGTTCTGGGAGCCCATGCCCTGGCCTGAGGATGGCCAACCAGCAGATCAGTAATCTTTGCAGGCCTGAGACCCCCTTCCCCTCCTCTCTGACAATCTTCTCCTCAGTTTCCTCCAAATCCCTGCCCAGAGCCCTCCTCCATCCCTACACACAGAGCTGAAGTCCCACAGATGGCTGAAGAAGAGGAAGAGTCCCTTCTCCATCAAGACCTGCTTGGCAGATAATCAGAAATAAAGTCTCCTAGGAAAATAGACACACACCATTGACGTGAAATGCTTGGGACCACAATGTTTTGGATTTTGGAATAGTTGTTTTTGTTTTGTTTTGTTTTGTTTTGTTTTTTGGGTTTTTGTTTTTGTTTTTGTTTTGTTTGCAGTACTGGGGGTTGAACCCAGGGCCTCACGCTTGCATGCTCTGCAAGTGCTGAACCACTGAGCTGCACCCCCAGCCCATTTTTTTTTACTTTTTGAGGCAGGGTCTCGATAAGTTATACACACTGCCTCTGGTCTCGAACTTGTGATCCTCCTGCCTCCGCCTCCCAAGTCGCTGGGATTCTAGGCGTGCGCCATCGCGCCCTGCTGCATATTTTGAAATAGTTATATGTATAATACAAATCATCTTTAAAAAGGGATCCAGGTCTAAACAGAAAGTTTGCATTCATTTCATATATACCTTGGACACATAGCCTGAAGGTAATTTTGTATTTTTAATAATTTTGTGCATGGTGCGAGATTTTCACTTGTGGCATCAGGTCAGCGCTCAAAAAGTTTCACATCTTGGGGCCTTTCCAACTTAGAATTTGCAGATCTGGCCTGCTCAGCCTGTCCTTTGCTGTTTGTATGGCTTCTCCATGGATCGCCAAGAGTATTTCAACTCCTCTGACTTCATCACCAATTTGATCTCATGGAGACACGTTTGGCAAGTTTATGCCTATTTCCCCAACCAGACACTGATTCTCAGAAATGGGAGAGGACTTGCCCGAGGCCAGGCAGCGAGTCAAGGGCGGAGCTTAGGCATAGCACCAGACTGTCTGGGCCCCACGCTGTGGTGTCCTCTTCAGAGCCAAGCGGTCTGCTCTAGCCTGTCATCTGCAGCTACTGGGGCTGGGATGGTGGGTCTAGGGCAGGACTTAGTGCCTTGTGGAAGTTGTCACTGCTCTTTACCCAGAAGTCCATTGCCTTGCTGGTATCTGGAATCCAGCAAAAGAAAGTCTGCAGTTGGTGTTGGGCATTGCCCTTTCCAACTGCCATCCCTTGCTCCAAGCATTCAAAATACCACATTTCCTATAACTCCAGTGGCATTGTTGTTGTTGTTGTTAGGTGCCGTGGAGTCGGTATCTGACTCATAGCAACCCTGCATACAACAGGCAAAACACTATTGTCAGTGCTTCTCTGCTGCTCATAGGGTTTTCAATGGCAGATTGGTTTTGGGGAGTGGGTTGCCAGGTCTGTCTCCCAAGCCTACAGCATCTTGTGTTCCCAGATGGTCTCCCATCCAAGGACTAACCAGGCCCGACCCTGCTTAGCTTCAGAGATCTGATGGGATCGGATGCCACAGGGCTACAGCTGCAGGCCCAGTGTCATTGGGAGTGGTTTATTTGATGTCCTCTTCTGAACTGAGGACACAGGACAGGACTCAAGCCAGCATATGAGAGAATGGTGCTGAATGGAGTGGGGCCAGGAGTGAAACCTACCTGCCTCTTCACCTTGTCCCAACAGTCCCCAGCCGCATAGGTCCAAAAACATGCATGCTCTGCATGGAGCCAGGAGGAGGTTAGAAGCCAACAGGTTAAGGAAACAGAAACTGAGGGCTGCCTGGGAGGCCCTGCTTGGCTCTGAGACCACAGCCTGAAATGCTGTCCCCAGGGAGCAGGAGGGGACTTAGAGCTGAGTACCCTTGTTCTCCCAAGGTATCAACAAATGCCAAACGGCTCCACTCTTCACTCTGTGCAAGAGAGAGAGAAGCAAACTGCGTTGGTTTCTCTTGCTTCTTGTTGGTTGTTTCCCCCCAAAGTTCCTGCCCACCAGAGCATGGATGGAGGGCAGAGACTAAGACTTAGGGCAGGAGGCTCTAGCTTCCCTTCAGGCAAACCTGGACCTAGGCAGCATTACTGTGCCTGGGGCAGCTATTCTTCCTGCTGTCTATTGGCCAGGGGTTGTTCCACTTACATATATCAAAGAGCATGGAAGCCCACATTTTTCAACCCCACCAATTTCAATCTCACTATGATCGTGTGCCTGGCACAGAATCGGGGAGTGTTTTGTCCTACTATACATAGGGTCATTATGAGTTGGCACCGACTCAATGGCACCTAACAACAACAACAACTACCAGATCTAGAACCTTATCCTCCTCCTGCTCTTGACCCTAAAGGCCTTAAGACTCAACACCTGAACACTCCTTACCATGAGGTTTCCTTCCCCAGCCCGGGCTCTGCCTTATCTCAATCTCTGTATTAACACTAGTTTATTTTGTAAAGTGCTTTGATTAACCTTTCTAGGCATACAGTAAGCACTTAAGAAGTGTTAGTGATTATCATTAGCAATAAGGTCCTTGGAAACGGCTGCCCACATTCCTCCTCTTAATTATGCTCGCTCGAGCTTTTGACACATTACGACAATTTGCAAATGATATTCTGTAATTAATTGCTATTCCTTCCACACTCGGCAAGATGGAATCCAGCCACAGTCCTCCGCCCACAAGGTGTCTCTGTGGCAGACACAGAAGGAAGCTCTATAATCACCCGCATGCCCTGCCCAACACAAAGGAAAGGTAAATATTTAAGGAAATGGAAATGCTCACTACCTTACTGTTATCATTGCACATTATATACATATGCACATTATATACAATATGTATCTAATTAACACTGTGCCTCGTAACATGAGCATTCACTGTGAACCAATTAAAAATATTTTTTTCAAAAAAAATTAAAAGATAAAAGCAAAACAACAACAAAAAAGAATAATGGTCAGTCTGTGTGATTTAGCGAGACCCTGTCACAAAAACTTTAAAAAATGGGCTGGGGGTGCAGCTCAGTTGTACAGTACTTGCAAAGCATGCAAGCATGAGGCCCTGGGTTCAACCCCCAGTACTGCAGAAAAAAATAATAACGGTGCTGTCCTGTTCTGTGCAGTCAAGCGTTTTCCACAGCCCAGTTCAGACTAGAGGGTCTTTGCATGAAATCAGCCCCAGGGAACAGGGCATATGGGGGTGAGACCCCCTTCTGTTTTCTCCCGGATGCTCAGCTCCACTATTTCCCAGCACTCCTGGCAGGGGAATGGGACCACAGGAGCAGGTTCTGTTCAATGGAATGTGAGCAGAAGCGGATGCACAGGGCTGTCCAGGCCCAGCTTGTTAAGAAACGGTCAACAGAACACCCTGTGAATGCAGCCTGGGCTTGAGCTGGAAGGGAAGTCCTCCATGGTGACATCAGAGATATGAGACAGAAAAAGCCAGGCCCCCCAAGACTCCATTTGAAGGGCAGCAAATAGCCACTCACCCTATGTATCCACATGGAACTGGTGCATGGGCAAGAACATTTATTATTATTAATATTATTATTATTATTATTATTATTATTATTATTGGTGGTGGTGGTGGTATTTAGTACTAAAATTTTGGAATTCATAGGTACAGCATTTGCTTCCCTTCAATAGCACAGGTGTCTTCAAGGAATCTAGACAGGTGGTATAAATGGATTCATGGTGTGGGGTTAGGGTTGTTGTTGTTGTTAGGTGCCATCAAGTTGGTATCCAACTCATAGCGACCCTACGTACAACATGCGAAACACTACTGTCAGTGCTTCTCTGCTGTTCATAAGGTTTTCAGTGGCGGGTTGATTTTTGGGATTGGGTTGCCAGGTCCTTCTCCCAAGCCTGCAGCACCTGGTGTTCCCAGGCGGTCTCCCTTCCAAGTACTAACCAGATCTGACCCTGCTTAACTTCTGAGATCTGACCGGATAGGATTCCACAGGGCTACAGCTGCAGGCGGGGGCAGGGAGGATCATGCACCCTAGAAAGCATATGTCATGTCTGGATGGGAAGGCCCACGGGGACACAAACTATTTAAGCAAATTAGTGAGTGCGCCACCCCAACAAGTTCTGATGAACTAGGGCATCGCTTCATATACTTCACCGTCAAAATGTGTGGCACACACCAAACATTCATGGTAAGCCCAAACAAAGGAGATAAAAATTCCACTGCACTCAGTGAGGCCCTGGAGTGGGGCCAGAGATTTCTCTCCCGCCCTGTTGCACACAGACCCAGGCAGTCTCAGAGCTGCGAGCTGTGGCTCTGCTAATTCTGGGAAGTCCGTCCTGAGAGCTTGACGAGGCCCTTAGACGGTATGGTTTTACCTCAGCTGAGCCTAAGAACCCCTGGGAGGACCGTCTGTTTGAGACCCAGCAATGTGGGTCAACGACAAGGGCCCTGGACGTGGAGGTGAGGACCTGGGTTCCAGGTTCTGTTAGGACATTGACACCCAGTGAAACCCGGAGCAGGACACATCCCCTCCCGGACTGCTGTTTTCTCTCCTTTGATTGAAAAGGCTGAACCGGATCAGAGATCACAAGCTAGTAGCTGGGGAAAAGTTCAGGCTGCAGGTACATGTTACTTGGCTTCCGAGGTAGTGCTATAATTTTTATTAATTACTTCTCAGCCATTAAAAATTAAGGGTTTCCCCCCACCGCTGGAAAAAAAAAAACTTAAGGTTATTACATTTTTAAAAAAACCCTACTGTTCTTAAAAAGTCTGGCAAGACTAGACATCTACTCTCCCAGGGCAACAGTTGGCTTCCGTCTCCAGACATGACACACGCTCTCTGGTGAGCACGACGTCGCCCGTCTCCCAGATCATTCATTCATTTTCATTACCTGCCTGGGTGGCCCTTATTGGCACTTGAGTTTGAGATCCCTAATGTACCATTTCCCGTAGTTCTTGCTGCCTGGTCCAGATGAATGAAGTCACGTTACCTTAGTGCATGGCCTGGCCTGCAGCCGTAGCCCTGTGGAATCCGATCCCGTCAGATCTCCGAAGCTAAGCAGGGCCGGGCCTGGTTAGTACCTGGATGGGAGACCGCCTGGAACACCAGGTGCTGCAGGCTTGGGAGAAGGACCTGGCAACCCCCTCCCAAAAAGCAATCTGCCATTGAAAACCCTAGGAACAGCAGAAAAGCACTGACAATAGTGTTTCCCCTGTTGTACAGAGGGTCGCTATGAGTCGGATACCGACTCGATGGCACCTAACAACAACAACAACAACAATTGCTCCATAAAAAATTGTGCCCGATGCTCAGGGGGTTAAAAAGCCACTGTTTTGTTATGCCTTAGGATTTCGTGGGTCAGAAATTCAACAAGGCTTGGCTGGATATTTTTCTGTCTCATCCTGAGTCTGAAGTGGTCATCCTCTGCTCAAGGTGATAGGTGAGTTGGGGTGGAGGGCTCAAGACAGCTTCAGGCACAAGGCTGGTGCTTGGGGGGACAGCTAGAAGGCTGGGCTCTGCTCTGTTGTTTGTGTTTTTGTTAGGTGCCGTCGAGTCGGTATGCGACTCATAGCGACCCCCATAGAGTTTTCAATGGCTGACTGTTTCGGGATTGCCTTGGGAGTGCATTGCCAGGCCCTTCTCCCAATTTTGCGGTGCTGGGAATTGAACTCAGGACCTCAGAGACTGCAGCGCAGCGCTCTACCAACTGAGCTAAATCCCAGCCCAGGCTCTGCTGTACTGTCACTTAAAGGCCCTGCACGAGTCTTCCCCAGCCTGGGATGGAATCAATATAGTAGGGCAGCCATGGTGGCTCAGCACCCTCTGAGGGAGCATTCCAGGAGGCTAGACAGATGCCACCAGGCCTCTTTTAGACTCAGTTTCAGAAAGCCCCCGGCCTCGTCATGGGGACGGGAATTGGACTCAATTGAAGGTAGGAAATAATCTATATGAGGTTTAAACTAGGCTGGATTTTAGCACAGTTCATAGAGTTCTTGCTCTGCACTCTCTGAGAACCACAAAAATGGGAGAAGAACCTGGCAGCCCACTCCCCAAACAATTTTGAAAAACAGCCATCGAAAACCCTATGAATAGCATAGAAGCACTGACATAGTGCCAGGAATGGCACAGTGTCAGGGAGTGTTTAGTTCTATTGTACATAGGGTGGCTGTGAGTTTGACCTGACTTGATGGCACCTAACAACAATATGTTTAAACTATCATAAGTCTATTATTCAAATATTACTTTCCTGAATTAGAGGATTTTGGTTAGTCCAAATAAAAAACATTCTATAATAATCTATTATACTTCACAAAATGATGTCCCTGGCTCCAGAGGCAGAAAGGCATGTTTGTATAGGAGATGGCTCACTCTATACCATGCATTGTTTTTAGGTGCCATTGAGTTGGGTCTGACTCATAGCGACCCTATGTACAACATAACAAACACTCCCTGACGCTGTGCCATGCCCAGTACTATGTCAGTGATTTTCTGCTATTCATAGAGTTTTCAATGGCTGATTGTTTGGGAAGTAGGTGCCATGTCATTCTCCCAAGCTTACAGCACCCAGGTGTTCCCAGGTGGTCTCCCATCCAAGGACTAACCAGGCCGATCCTGCTTAGTTTCTGAGATCTGACGATGGAAGCCAGGGTGGTACAGCTGTAGACTATACTGTGCATACAGCCCCTCTTAGAAATCCCCCTTGGCATGCAATATCCCATATGCCACAAAGGTGCAAGGAATTGAACTTCAATCTCTTAGAAGAAAAAATAAGAAATTATTGATTCACACAAATAAAATTAACTACCTAGGCAAACATAAAGGACAGTATAAACGGCTTTTGTACTTACTTTCATATTCTATCTGATTTAAGAGACAACCACACAAAGCAATAATGATGAAGCGGTCAATGCCTTTAACATATACAAGTATAATTTGTGTTAAGGTAATTGCACAATGAGGCAATGGTGCTTTATTTGAAGGAGTTTCTGTAAACTATTAAGCTAACATTAATTTTAATTAGATTATCTTAAGATGGTAATTGCAATCCTCATGACAACCACTAAGAAAACTTAAAGTAAGCCAGGTGTGGTGGCGCACACCTGTAATCCCAGCGCTCGCAAGGTGGAGGCAAGAGCATCAGAAGGGTGGGCTACATCCTGGCTATGTAAGGAGTTTCAGGCCAACCATCACTATGAGAGCTTGTCTCAAAAAAAAAAAGGAAAAAAAAGC
>VMDO01034799.1:0-16646 GCA_007922755.1 Pedetes capensis
AACTTAGGTAAAAACAGATCATTCATTTATGATGTATTCCTTAGTTGATATATATATATATGTATATGTATATATATATATAATTATTATTATAATAAAGCCCTCATATGGTATGATAGTCTGAGAACAAAATATAAAGAAAAATTATTAATTCTATGATTAGTTCAACAGTATTTTAGAGTACTTTCTGTATGCAAGGGAATGCTCATGGCACTGGGGACAGGGTAGTAGACAGCAAACTCCTGTCCTTACAGGGTATATACTCTATGTAGGGTTATAAACAGTAAACAAGTATGAAAATAGGTGTTAAGTCATTTGGTGGTAAATAATGCTATACAATAAACAAGAAAAAGAGATAACATTAGCTTGAGTGCTCTGGATATGGTAAAGAAGGAAGAACTCTCTGATAAAGTATCACTTAAACACAGACCAGCCTACAGTCATACCACTGTGGCATCAGATCCCCTCAGATCTCAGAAGCTAAGCAGGGTCAGGCCTTGTTAGTACTTGGATGGGAGACCACCTGGAAACACCAGGTGCTGTAGGCTTTGGAGAAGGACCTTGCAACCCACTCCCCCAAAAAATCAGTCATTGAAAACCCTATGAATAGGAAAGAAGCACTGACAATAGTGTTTTGCCGGTTGTACATAGGGTTGCTATTGAGTCGGACACTGACTCGACGGCACCTGACAACAACAACAATAAACACAGACCTACAGAAAACAAAAATGATCATGAGTCCTGGTGAAAAAAATAGCAAGTGCAAAGTATCATGGGTTTGACTTGAAGAAGTTAGTGTGGCCAGATGGGAGTGTGAAAGAAGAGTAGGTCAGAAACTAGCAGGAGCAGAGAATAGCTATATACATTAAAGAAGAATGCAAGAACTTTGGTTTTCGATCCAAATGAGATGGGCTTTTGTGAGTAGCATTTTTGTTCTGAAGTATATACTTAAATGATCATCTTGACTACAGTGTTGAGGTTATACTTTTAAATAAATGAAAAAGCTCCAAAAAATAGTTAGAAGGCAATTGTAATGATGAAAGCAAGAGAGAATATGCCTTTTACAAAGATGAGAGGAAGGGAGATTCTGGACTGATGTAATTTAACAAACCTAAGCTGAAATATTGAAAAGTAAAGATATTTCCTTGAAGACAAAAGTGTGCCTGACTCATGTCAAGGTATTTTCAGTCATATCATATGCTTGTGAAAGCTGGACAATGAATAAATGAGACAGACAATGGATGCTTTTAAATTATGATGCTGAAGACAAATATTGAATATACCATTGACTGCCAAAAGAGCCAACAGATCTGTCCTAGAAGAAATGCAGCCAGAATGCTCCTTGGAAGCTAGGATGGCTAGACTGTGTCTTCTGTAATATGGACATGTTGTCAGGAGGGACCAATCCCTGGAGAAGGACATCATGTTAGGAAGAGTGACAGGTCATCAAAAAAAAAGGAAAACCCTCAACAAGATAGATTGACACAGTAGCTGTAACAATGGGCTTTAACATAAAAATGATCGTGTGCTCGGCACAGTTTTGGGTGGTATTTCATTCTGTTTTACATAGAGTTGCTATGAGTCAGACCCAAACTCAAAGGCACCTAACAACAACAACAACAAGCTTAAATGATCAATTGGTGGACTATGCTAGGTCTAGAAGAGTAAATAAACCAATACTTACCCTCAAAGCACTTTCTAGCTAATAGTATAGATATATAAATACCTAGTTATAACACAAGGAATAATTAAGTAAATCTAATTAAAGATTCAAAATTATTTTGTGGAATCATTTGGATGCTTTAAAAGTATGTGGCTAGTGAATTGAAGCATGCAGAATGCAATAAATTTCCATTGGCTGGGAATAAAAGTTAGACTGGACTTGATGGCACCTAACAACAACAATAATTCCAACCTAAGAAAATAATAACAATGCCCTCTACAGAGCAGCACATGCAATCTCAGCTTATTTCTGTTAGCCCTATCTGGCTGTATAAACTCTATCCCATACGTGCATAATTTAGGGATTAAACACAGATTTAGGTAGAGTTTATATACAGATCCTAGAGCTGCTTCCTCCATGATCCCCCTCACTCCCTAGTACCTAAATGTAATAAGCAGGATTCTAAGATGGCTCCTTCGATTCTTGTCCCTTGGTGCACATGCATGCATAATCCCTCCCTAGGCAGGGTGGATAGAACCTGTGAATATGATGAGATATTATGTTTATGATTATGTTTTATCATGTGACAATGGAAGATTATCCTGAGTGGAACTGACATAATCATGTCAGCCATTTAAATGCAGAGGATGTTTCCAGCTAGTCACAGAGGAAGCAGACAGAGACATATGCCCCTGCTGGCCAGGAAGAAAGCAAATGGTCATGTTGTCAATGGTCTATGGGGGCCATATGGCAAGCAACTGTGGGCATCCCTCTGAAAGTTGAGGTCATTCTTGGACAACACTTGGCAAGAAAACAGGGACATGACTCATACAACCACAGGGAAATGAGTTCTGCTAAAAACCAATGATATTGGAAGACACCTCTGAACCTCAAATGAGAATCACAGTGCCAGTTGACACCTTGATTTCATTGAGACTCTGAGCAAAGGACCCAGCTAATTTGTACTGGATCCCTGACTCATAAAAATTATGAGATTAAAATAGTGAGTATTGTTGTGAACCACAAAATTTGGGGTAATTTGTTAAACAACTATAGTTATTACACTGGTTACCCTGAATTCTGTCCTTCAAGCAAGTAAACTGTCAGAATTTTAATGATTTTCTGAGATGTAGATGGGGTCTATCCTTAGACTAGATGCTTCTTAAAAAAAAAAAAAGATGGGAACCTTCCTCCACGTCTTTCCTTTATTATAAATGACTCCACTTAAGGATGCACATAATTTGTCCATTTTCTAATGCCTTCAGTTAATTGTCTTCTACATTTTGTCCAGATTTTATAGTTGTTATCTGTGGGAGGGTTGATCTAACATAAGCTACTTGACTATTCAGATTTTGGATATATTTTGAAGGTAGCATTAATGTGATTTGCTGGTAGATTGGATGCACATGTGGTTAAGAAAGAAGCCAAAGATCACCTATGGGTTATGGCCCTTGTAAGTAGGAGGATGCATTGGGCTGGGGTTTAGTTCAGTTGGTTGAGGGCTGCTCTGCACTCTTTGAGGACCAGGTTTTGGTCCCCATCATGGCTAAAATAGGAGAGGGAGCTGGTAATCCACTCCCAGAGCAATCCTGAAACAATCAGCCACTGAAAACCCTATGAGAGTCAGACATGACTCTGTAGCACCTAACAACAGCAAGGGAAAAAGGAAAGATAATAAATACATTCATTTGCATATGTGAGTCCAGAGTTCAAAAGAGAGTACTGGTTTAGAGATAGAAATCTGGGAGGTGTCTTTTAAAGACATGAGGCTGAATTAACTCCTCCACAAATTAACTCTAAGTAGGAGAATGAAAAGACTCTAATACTGAGTCCTAGGACAATTCAAAATTTAAAGATAAGGAGAGTTGGAACCAAAAGACAAGTCTAAGGAGCCAGTGAGAGAAGAGCAAAACAATGAGAAAATAATTATCTTGAAGTCAATTGAAAGAAAACTAGAGTTTCAAGAAAAAAGGAATGATCACTTACTAAATACTATGCCAAGTAAAATGAACACTGAAAAATTAACATTGAATTTAGCAATGAGGAGGTTGTTTTTCCCTGGACAAGAGCAATTACAGTAGAGTGTTGCAGGAGAAAACTTAGATTAAGGTGAAGGGTAGGGGGGATTAGAGATAGCAAATCCAGGCAATTTATAGAACACTTGGGATAAAGAAGAACAAAGAAGTGGAGTCATATCTTGAGGAAGAGTCCACACAAAAGTTTTATTTTGCTGTTTGTTTTTAAAATGGGAGAATATATAGTATGTTTTTATTTTGGTAGAGATCAAACAATAGAGGGACAACATCCACTGTGGAAAGAATAGAAGGGAACATTATTGCTGGAATACACAACTGGAGGAGTTGGCCTCAGATAGAAGCAGCCAAAATTCATCAACAGAAACAAAAGTAAAGGCAAAGTGTGCATGTTTAAACACAGATGAGTATGTAGATAAGAGGTAGTGGTAGCTAGAAGTGTGATGAGAAATGTTGTTGTTAGGTGCCCTCGAGTCGTGTCTGACTCATAGAGACCCTCATAGGGTTTTCAATGGCTGTTTTTTGAGAATGCCTCAGGAGTGGATTGTCATGTTCTTCTCCCGTTTTTTTGTGGTGCTGGGAATTGACCTCAGAGACTGTAGAGCGACACTCTGCCAACTGAGCTAAATCTCAGCCTAGGGAGAAATGAGGAAGTATAAAATAGCCATCTGGAGTGTGAGACAGTGAGTGGGCCAAAAATATGTAATGGGCTCCAAAAATATGTAATGGGCTCCCTGGAGAGTAGCAAGGGTCTACCTGGGGTTAGAGGGTCATGATTTTAAAGTAAGACCAGTCAGGATGGATTTAATCAATGTTGAAATTTTTTAATCATATAAAAAATAAATGTAAGAGAGGAAAAGGGAGTTGAAGCTGTATGGAAGGAACTAATAAGGGGAGGTAATTGCCAATGAAATCTAAGGTAAGTTAAATATGAAGTAAGAAAATGAGATGACTGAAAAGTTGAGATGAGCAATAGAGGAAGTGATGGATTACAGAGTATAGTCAGCATATTTGAGACTGTTCACAAAATAAAAGATATTTTATGACAAAATGGTTTGAAAGTACCAGTGTGCTCCAAGATTGTTACAGTCAGAGTTCTAGACGTGACCTGAAAGGGTATGGTTGGACCACAGAGTCCTCTGATGGAAACCAAGAGAGTGGAGGTTTCTGCAGGCCTTGAAAGTGACAGGGACTAAGGAATGTCCCCAGAGCAGGACGACCACATGAACAGAGAGGATATACTCACTGGAGAATAGAAGGCAAAGTAATTCAGAAGTCAGGATATTGGAGTGATTATCTGCATGGATAATTAAAGCACATAGTGATTGTGGAGAGAGTGACAGTAAACCAGTTACAAACCTTTTAAAGTATGAGGAAGAGGGAGTCAGTGGAATAGACAAGCTGGTGTGTTCAGAGGAGACACCATTTGGAAGTAGCAGTGACAGCAGGGAAAATACAACTCTTTGCTCATCCCACCTCCACCCTCACCAACTTAGACTTACAAGGAGTGTGCTTGGAGAAAACCGCTTCCATTTAAGTGGGCTCTGGGTGTAGAGGGAAGTACTGTCCTCAGGGGAGGGCTAGATATTAAGGGAGAAATTGTTTCACTAAGATACTGTTGGATACTGTACCTGAATGTTAAATTTGGTTCTCCACCTTCTGGCAGTGAAAATTTCATAAAGTAAAAAATGATAGGATGTATAGTCTTTATGATCTGACAAAAAGAATCATATAATTTCTTCAAGAGACCAAATTTTCCAAAATTCCAAGAATGTTTCCTATAGGTCCATAATCACTTTTATATCACTTGCAACTGGAGCAAAACTTGAAATATAATCATAATACCATAAAAATTTAACCAAACTTGTATGACACTAGGGTTCATAATGACCAATATGTTTAATGACAGTTTCTGAAGATAAAAACTTAAAGACAAAAATGGAACATACTTGTAAGGTTTCTATCTTGATCTTAGTTTTAAACCTATGATATCTCTTCAATAGTGAAACTAATTATAAAATTGGTTTAAGCAGTTCTTTTCCTACAGACACATGTGCAGTATAGTTAATAGCTAATAGTTTTTAGTACTCACTTTTATTCTTTCATTTTGAAGAAGAAAACCTGCCATTTAAAAACATGCAAAGCTAATTAAAGCTTTTCCACTATTTCATTATCTGAATGTAGTTACAAATTCTGACTTAAAACTCTTATCAGAAGAAGACTCAACGTCCCTCCATGAACAGCAAATGAACATTCAATTAACACTTCAATACAAGTGTATTTTAAATAAAAATATATTTTATTATTAATCTCATTCTTTACAAATGCAAATAGCCAATTTTAAAATCCAAAGAGTTTCTTCTCTTATTCTTAAGGGGAAAAAATATTTTCTGTTCTACAGGGAAGACCTGAGTTTTCTGAAGTTGTTAAGAAGTTGGAGGAGTGTCTCTGCAACATTGAGGTAAGAACTTTACTGAAGTATGTCTATTTAAAAAACTGTGAATACCCAAGGGTATCAGGGCATATAGATGAGATGCTACTCATGGAAAATACTATGAGACCCATAATTCCATTCACACAAGCAGAATTGGCTGCTAATTCATAGCGAATTTAGGCAGTTCTAACAAATAATCAGGAAAGCAAATGGTTGCAGTCATAGTCAGCTTAAAAAATTGACATGCAAAAATCTGAAAGTATAATAAATATATTAGAAGGCAATTACTTCAATGGAATTTTCTACATGAAATTCCTGTGTATGAAGAATTATAAGCAAAAATGTTACACCATTGTCTACTTCTGTTCAAAAGAAAGGAAAAATTATCACTAAAATAATGCATACATTAGTTGGAAAGCATTGCTTTCACAGCACACAGGTTGCATAAATTAATATATGTTGATAATCAGGCTAATGGAATTTTCTTCTCTTAATATCAAGGAGCAGTTTGCTTTAATTTTCTCTGTAACTGCCTTAATTTACTATACACCTGGTCAGGAGATTGTACTTGAAATAGGCAAAGGAGTTAAAACAGGAGCACTAATTAAAAAATAATATATTTCCAAATGAACAGGAGGAGGGGGAAGGTCATCACATATGCTTGATCACATGTACATTGCATATGAAGGGAAGGGGTAAAAATTGGGGGAGGGGAGCAGCATTAACCTGAAATTACACAACTAAATCTAAAGGTGCAACCATCCACGAAACATTTTCCTCCCCTAGAACAAATCTCAGCTAAGAGTCTCTGGAACCTGGTCTATTGGGAAAGGATTCCAGGTCTGCCAGTGCAATCTGCTGTGTGTATCTCTGTCTCATGACTCTGTACTGATAGAAGAAGCCTTTTGTGTAGAAGGAGTCTTCAATCTTCTCTTTGGTCCTAAAATTGGTAGGAAATGTAGGGAATAGCAGTGTAGATTGTGAGCCTCCAGCAATTCCTAGGACAAGAGCCTCTGCCAGAGGGCTTGGGTGTTAATCAATGTCTTTAGGGCCTGAGTTCCAAGTATCCTCTCACTTTTTTTTGACTAGGCAAGGTTGCTCCTAGCCTGGGGATATATCCCATTAAATGAAGTGGCAGGGGGAGGCTCGAAAAACAGGGATGATCTGCTAAATTTGCTTCTTATACTCTCCCTGCCCCAGGAAAGAAGATGAAAGGGCTCTATGTAAATACAGTTTATTGAACTGAATTGTACTAATTAATGGACCAGAGTCAGCCTAAAGAAGCTTGACTTGTGGGGTCCCATAAGGCTCTCTCCTCTCCACTAGTCAGCTTTTCAGTCAGTGTCTTACACCTAGGTCAAAATGGAGGTAGCTGATAATCACATTAGTGAATGATAAGTTCATTGGCAGTTAGAATATGAAGCTGTCTTGTTGCAGAATGAAGGACATGATCATTCCTGTTCTGAGATGACTAAACTATATAGTATCTAGTTGTATCCCTGATCCTTTTAAACAAATAACGAAAAATGGAATGTACATTTTAGTGGAGAGATCAGCATGGTGAATGAGTTGAAAATCATATAGCATGAAAATCAATTGGAAGAACCAGGGATGCTTATGACAGATAAGAGAAAATTAGAATGAGCCCAATATCTGTTTTAAATATCTGAAGAACTATCAAGGTCTGGGAACTGGCTTTTTGCTCTCTGGGAAAAAAATTCACCAGATATTAAGCATCCTTCATCTTATAAATGGGTGTATTCTTGGAAAAGTGTGTACACTCATTTTCTGTCAAGGAAATAATTATTGCTATAATTGAAAGGAACTGTGGCATGAGTCTTATTGGCATAATGAAGAATGTGAATCTTTTAATTATTGAATAACAGTCTTCTAAATATCTATTTTATGAATCTGATTTAGACCTACTATGTTTTTGGAAAGAAAAGGTAAGTTTAACAAACCAGCTTCCAAAATAGAACTGGCTCAAAAAAGTAAATTATGCTAGTCAGTTGTTACCACCAGAGGCTGAAAGGAAAAGCCAGAGGCAAACTGAGATGAATAGAAATTAAAACATAAAAAATCATGGAATAAAAAGTTAGAATAAAATCCACACACTTTTCTATGCTTTTATGCCTGTGGGAGTTATTAAATGATTTATTAAATGCATCTTTCATTCAGCTGATGTCTCCTGCATCAAGTAACAGCAGTGGGTCTCTTTCACCATCTTCTTCTTCTGATTGCTTGGTGGGCCGGGGAGGACCTGGCCGGAGCCACGTGGCAGCTTTAAGGAGTCGTTTTGAGTTAGAATATGCTCTAAATGCAAGGTCTTATGCTGTGTGGTCCCAGAGGTAAGTGGTAATCTAAGCAACAGTTTGTTTCAAATGTTCAGCCACGTGGCCTTTGGCATCATTCTGACCTTGGGGCCTTGTCCTTTGTTCTCAGCCAGGAGTGAGGAAACAGTTTTGACGGTCTGCGCACCAAAAGTTCAGAGTTGCAAGAATCACCATAACCTAGCAATTGCTCTCCCAGGAATATACCCAAAAAAAATTTAAAAATACATTCAAACAAATACTCATACTCAAATGTTTATAACAATAGTACTCACAATAGCCAAAAAGTGGACACAACTCTAATATTTCTCAAAGGATGAAGAGATAAACAAAATGTGGTATTCATACATTAATTTCAGCCATAAAAAAGAATAAAGTACTTATACATGCAACAACATGATGAACCTCAAAACGTGCTAAGTGAAACCAAAGGTCACATACTGCATAACCTTGTTTATATGAGTATTCAGAATTGAACAGATGATACCACACAAAATACTATGGAGTGGGGGGCTTAAACAGTTGTTGTTATCCTTAGGTACCATCCAGTCAGGTCTGACTCATGGTGACCCTATGTACAACAGAACACAACACTCCCTGACACTGTGCCATGCCCGGCACTACTGTCAGTGCTTCTGTGCTATTCACAGGGTTTTCAATAGGGGATTGTTTCAGGAGTGGACCACCAGGTCCTTCTCCCTAGCCTGCAGCACCTGGTATTCCCAAGCAGTCTCCTATCCAATGACTAACCAGGCTGACCCTGCTTAGATCAGGCAGAATTGGATGGTAGGGTGCTATGGCTGCAAACTATGTAAACTTTTCATCAGTGAAAATAAGAGAAAAAAGAGTTAAAAAAAAAAGGAGAGAGAAAATATATAGTACAGCATCCTGACGTAGTCAGCTGTGTCATTGACATTTACATGACACAGTTCCCAACAGACTTTTTGTTTCAGCTTAACTGTAAAGTTTCATGGAGAGATTTGTCAGTCATCTACTGCCATAATAATTCTGTATAATAGCCCATCCATATATATATATGTATATATATGTATATATACACATATATACATATATATACATATATACGTATACATGTATGTATGTATGTATGTATATATATATACATATATATATACACATATATATATATATATGGTACATATAACCATGCACATTTGTTTCTAGCGCATATATCTGAGGTCTTGTTTAGGGTCAGCTTGACTCTGAGCTACAAATTTCTTCCAAGTCTGTTCCACATACTTCTCACCTGTTGTGGATGCACATGTAGAAGAACATACTATGGGAAATGTTCTTCCAAAGGGCAAGAACTTCACATGTACTTTTAAACCCTGTGCTCAGGTTTAATTTTCTGATATTCCATTGGTAAGTCCAAATGTCCATAGGGAGAAAAAAATACACTTGATGTACATTGGAAAGCATTGTAAAGTCACTCAGCAAAGGGCACAAATACAAGAATAATATAATTAAGAATAGATACAAGAATAATATACTATTTTTAGTGAATTAACAAACAAAATGTAGTCTACAATGAGAGAGAATCTGATTGTCACTCTGTGAATTAAATAGCCCTACTGGCATTTGTGTGGTTGGAGTTTTATTGGGTTCATATTTCATTAATATACACAAAGATGCCAGGGGCCCTGTTTTACACAGGAATCCAAGAAGACAGTAACTGTGAGCATGATGGAAATCTTGGATTATGCAGGCTGCAACCCAAGGAAAACCAGAAAAGGCTGACAAAATCTCTCTTCTTCCACATGTACTCCAGGGCATTTGTAATTACACGTGCACTTATAAACACATACTCACACACACATTCTATTACCAGAGTAAAGATTCTTAATCTGTTGAAGCTGGGAAAGACTATCTGGAGTTAGCAAGGGATTTACACACTCTATAAATCACTACTATTGCTTTTGTAACAGTATTTATTATATTCCTACTCTGGCAAAAATGTTGCAGCTACAGCTCTGAAGAGATGAGAATTTGAATCATGAAAGTTTAACCTATGGAATTTCATGAAATTAATTATCAGAAGGTTTGACTGATAATCAGGCAATCCGGACCCAATTCACTATTGAATTTCAGTCTCCAGCATAATTTCAACACAAGGGGCACATAGGCCAAGATTAGATTAGGTTTGGTCTCATCATTGTCTTTTTGTTCCATTTGTTCTTCCTTTTCTCTACTTATGGTTTTTAAAAATAATCCTGTGTACAGTCAGATCTTGGAATTTTTAAAGCACAGTTACCTGAGAAGTGTCTAATTTGAGTCCAAAGTTAAGAGGATGAGCTATGAAATCAGACAGATCTGAGATTCAACTTTTACTTTGCCACTTACCAATTCAGTGACCTTAGAGAAGTTATTTAAGTCTCATATGTAAAATACAGGAAATAATACCTAAGGTCTTAGGATTGTTGTAAGGAGGCACTACTGTCATAGTAATGACAGAGTAATTGAAAGATGAAAGCCCACCCAAGTGAAGAATACAGTTCTGCTGTTATAGATAAATCACAGAATCTGCCATACTTGAGAGAGGTACATAATGGGAGACACAGCAGCATTCCCAGTTGGAAAAGCTGGGGTTGGAGGGTACACAGTTTCTTTGGCCTTCAAGAACAAAGAGAGATATACTACTACTAATACAACTACCTGAACTGAGGGCCAAAGCCACCAGGTTTTCTGATCCACTTCCTCAGATATTCTCATAAGTTTTTATAACCTTCTGACCTTTCATGACTATTATGGAACTCTGGTAAATGTTTGTCTACTACATGCATGTTTCTCTAAGCAGACTAGCAAACCTCAGGGTATTTGCTGTGGAGGATGAACTGAAGGTCAGTTTGTTAGTATACCATTGTTCTAGCAAACTCGGTCTTTGGATTCTTTGAAATCAATAACAGGAATAGGTAGAGCATGTGCCTAAGTTGTAAAATGGATCAAGATAAGAACCATGTCATTTTATTCATTACTATATCCAAGTATCTAGCAATATGACTGGCATAAGATCAATAAGTAGTAAATATCTTTGTAGTAAGGAGAGAAAAACTTGATAATTTAGCTCAATATATGGCAATTATTATCAGTTTGTAACATAGCCTGTGAAGAGGTTTTAACTGTTTTCTCAATTCTTCCCATTAAAATAGCGATCACTATTGAACATCTAGGACTAGGGTTTAGCTCAGTTGCTACAGTGCTGCTTCACACTCTCTGAAGACCTGGGCACAATCCCCAGCATTACAAAAATGGGAGAAGGACATGGCAATCCATGACTGAAGTAATCTAGAAACAAGCAGCCGCTGAAAACGCTATGAGGGTTGCTATGAGTCAGACCTGACTCAATGGCACCTAACAACAACAACTGAACGTATACTGCATGCTGGGCACTATTTTCAACACTCTGAATAGTCATCTAATTAAGCTTTAAGAGACAGATATTTCAATTTTCATAGATGAAGAAACTGAAGTTTTGAAAGGGTAAGCAACTTTACCAAGTCAATCAAAATTAAATAGGAGTCAGAGCTGGCTTCTCAGGACTCTCTTGTGCTTTCTCAATTTCTCTGGCATAGTAAGTGGCATGTTCTAGAAGCTTGATATATTTTGCCAATACTTATGTTTACTGGACTTCTTCCAGTTTGTTCTGGAAGTTGATCAAGGATCAAACTCAGCTATCCTTCACAAACCTGCCTTTTCAGCTTGTGCATATGAACACAAATGAAGTGATACCTTCAATCAATAGGTTCTTAAAGTCAAAAAGCCCAAGGATACAGGAATTGATGGATGAAATCCAGCAGAGCTTAACAGCCTATAAGACAGTGGTTCTCAGCTTTGCACATTAGAATCACCTGAGGAGCTTTCACAAGTATTAATGGCCAGAACCAATTAAATTAAAGTCAATGGGAGATCTACCTAGGCATCAGAATGTTTTAAAGATTCCCAGGCAATTCTAACATATAACCAAGTATGAGAAGCAAACTTAAAGAGAATGGCACAATCCTAACCTGCCAGTAACTCTTGTAGGAAGGAGATGCAACTGATGAAATAAAGACAAGAGGAAAATAAGAGCATAGTAGAAATAGCAGATGTGATCAAAAAGGATTACATGCATGATCACTCCCATAAATTCTTCTAACGCATTAGTTAACTTTGATCTTTGGACTTCCTAACAAACTCATTCAAATTCCACAGTAAAGTATAATTTTTGCATGCCATTATGGTTTTGAAAAATGGATACAATATTTGGCCTATTAATGTATGGGCCTGGGACCCCTCAATAATGTCTTGAAAAAGGTGCATATTAATTTTTACATTTGTGGTTATGAAGTTTACATCCAGTGGACTGGAATTTTATAATCTCTGACTTGACTGGATTTTTTGTTGTTTGTATGGATATTTGTTTCAATCATTATTTTCCATCATAAAATAAATGTCAAGTGGAAAATAGTGTCAGGTATTTTCTTCATTGAAAATAGTAATTCATTAATTCTGACTGAAACCACAATTGATAAAATATGAGATTGAGGGAGGCATTCTTGAAGTTCTGCTTCTTTTAAAATATTTCGTGTCTCCAGATATATTTGGAAACTAAGCATGTGGCACTTGCTCCTCCCACAGGGTATGAAATCTCCCATCTTGTACATGGATTACATGGTGTAAATTTAGACGTGACAAAGTGATACACAACCTTTCAGATGCGAAAACCAATTAGTGTTTTTGGGGGTGGGGCTGAGCTCTGAAAATAAAACTATGACCTAGTTAGCTGTCCAGGAGAAGAGCACCATAGATCCAGAGTTTGAAACTGTAAAACAGATTCATTTGGAATTAATCTTTCACACTACAAAAGGGTCCATCAAAAGTTCCTTTAAATAGAAAGCTTGCCTAGTGCACTTAGAATGCATTTAAATTTGTAAAAACTGAGTATAACTTATAAAATCTCAATTCACACTTAGTTTTCCTCGAATATAGCAGTTGTGTAAGATGATAGCTTCATAAAACTGATGTACCCAGGAGGAATGAAGAAAGGAAAGCAGAAAGCAGATCACGTCCATTTACTATTGTGGAGCAGGATGTTTATTAACAGTGGCTGAGTTGCCTCATCACAGGTGAAATCCTCCCCTCTTTCATCTGCCTCTACTGCATTCTTCTTTATACTAAAAATTCCCCAGGATCCTCAAATATTTCCTTATCTTTCAGTCCTTTCTTCATCCCTATCTTCTTTCCTTTGTCAACTCACTACAATCAGCATTGTCAATACATTGCTCATGACCACCTGAAAGCCTCTTACACATTATTTTTATTTTCTCCATGAGTTTTCTTGTGGTTTTATACAATAACTTGGCTCCATTTATTTATTTATTTAGTTATTTAGTTATTTATTTTTCTTTCTCCTTCTTTTTCTTTTTCTCTCCCTCCTCTTTCTTTGTCTCTCTCTCCCCTCCCTCCTTCCCTTCCTCCTTCTCTCTCTTTCCCTCTTCTCCCTCTCCCTCTCTCTCACACACACAGTTGACCCCCAGTCTGTATATTCAACCTTGACTTCTCTGCTTCCCTGCCTTAGCAACATCTTTTAAGTTCTCTCTCATTCCAGCCTCTCCATGCCCTGCCCCACTTAACTGTCTACAGCCACTATCGTTTTCTTTATGTAGAACTTCATTATCTACAATAAAAATCTTCAGTAAGCCTGGTGTGATGGCGCACTCCCAAAATCCCAGAACTTAGCAGGATCTTGAGTTTGAGCCCAGAGGCAGCCTATATAACTTAGCTTGACCCTGTCTCAAAATTTTAAAAAGGGGCTAGGGGTTTAGCTCAGTGGTATAGCACTTGCCTAGAACATATGAGGCCCTGGGTTCAACCTGCCCTGTACTGGATAAAAAAATGAATAAACTTTCAATAATCCTCCATTGATTCTAAAATTGAGTGAAGTTATTTCAACCTGGAATCTAACATCATCAATGATACACATTCCTATCATATGTTCCAGTGGTTCTGAGCAGATAGTGGTACTGTCACTCTCCCTCTTCCTATATGCACTCTAGATGCGGGGAAATATGAAGGCTTTTTTTTTTTATTTTTTGATACTCTCAGTGACCAAAGAAGTGCTACTGATGTTTAGTGTACCAAGGCCAGAATGTTGAACTTCCTACAGTGTTTTGGTCAGTACCACAAAATACAAGATTGTCCTGTACAAAATGCCTGTAGCATCCATGGAGAAGCACACTATAGACAATCTAGAAGATCCCCTCTTTCATACAGATGCACCATGTTTAACCTACTGTCAACCTATCACATTTGCCTGTTTTTAACCTTTAACTGATATTGTTCTTCTGAAGTCACATATGACCCCATGATGCAAATACCTGTGCTTAGGTAGGTGCCATAGTGCCCCATGTCCAGCACCCAGCCGGGGTCTATTTTGACCCAGCAATAGAGATAAGCATTAAACTTGACCACTCCTTAATCTTGTCAAAATATTAATCAGCCTACAGTAATTATCTCAATCAACTTAATATTTCATGAAGAAGAATTTTCTGAAGCTATTCTATTCCTACCCATGCTTACCAATGGCCACAGTGCTTTATGTCACCATAGGCACTGACATTATTTCATTTGTTTGTTTGTTGTTGTTCTTAGGAGCCATTGAGTGGAATACAACTCATAGTAACCCTATGTACAACAGAGGAACTACTACTTGACACTGTGCCATTCCTGGCACTATGTCAGTACTTCTCTGTTATTCATAAGGTTTTCAATCACTGATTATTTCAGGAGTGGGCTGCCAACTCCTTCTCCCAATCCTACAATACTTGGTGTTCCCAGGCAGTCTCCCATCCAAAGACTAGCTATGCCCTTCCCTGCTTGGCTTCCAAGATCTGATGAGATTGGATGCCAGGGTGGTACAGGTGTAGACATGTCATCTTATAAGATATCTTATTCCCCAGTGGTTGATAAATAATATAAGGACAGAAAATTTATTTTGTTTTTGTTCAAGTGCCTATAATATCTCATTTATAACAGCTGTATATGGTAAAAAATATTAAATATTTTTACTTATAATAAATTAGTGGGATCATTAGTTGGGATATGAATACTATGTTTTGTATTTCTACAATTTAGGGAGTAAAACTCTGGCATTTAGAATTTTTGACCTCTATATTCTTGTAAGTTTCAAATCCGTTCTTGTCCCCAAAATAATGAACACTAGGAATTCAAGCATTTTTTCACCCTATGCTCACCTCCTATGGCTTTTTACCATTAAGGGTAAAAAGTTTTATAATCAACTTGCATTTTCTTCAGAAATAAAACTGTGATTATAGATATGTAAACCTACAGATCAATATAGGAAGATCTGACATCTTTATGATACAGTCTCCTTTACCATAAATGTAGTATTTTTTCACTTGATTAGATGCTCTTTAGTATCTTTTAGTAAGAGATTACAGTTTTCTCTATTAATACTATTCCCAAACAAAACAAAGATTTTAGACCATTGTGGTTGCAAGTCATTCCCTCCTGACTTACATATATCTATATTTTATGTATTTCATGATTTTTAAAGTTCCACACATAGATATTATTGTTTTATAAACCTATTCAGACTTATCTGTACCTACTATTTCATCATTCATTGTGCTTACATTTCAGACCTTTCTCCTAAGGATCAAATGAACCTTAAAAATTCCTTCAATGTAACTTTGTTAGATATAAACATATGAAAATACATTTATTTCTTTTCTTCCTTAAAAGATATCTAGTGGATATTCAGACTTAGTTGTTCATTTTTTCCTATCCTGCAACTTCAAGATGCTATTCTACATGTTTCTGACTTTCCTTGTTTCTGTTAAAATTTCATGTATGAATCTGTCATTTTTTTATCTTCAATCTGCCCTTTCTAACTGCTTTTAGAACTTCTCCTTATCCTTGGTATTCTACAGATTAACCATAGTGTATATAGCCATGGATTTATTTTTGTTTATCTCACATGGGACTTGTTGGGTTTCCAGAAACTGAGAATTGGAATCATTAACTAATTCTGGATAATTCTTAGCCACTATCTCTGCTAATATCTTGCACTTTATCTTTATTCTCAACAGAACTCTATTTAGGTGTATTTCACTGAATGAGCTTTAAAATGCACCTAGTGTGTGTGTGTGTGTGTGTGTGTGTGTGTG
>VMDO01034800.1:0-16652 GCA_007922755.1 Pedetes capensis
AAAAAAAAAGAATTTATAGATCAAATTCTTGCTGGTAAAAACTCAGGAGGAATTTCTTTTTTGTTCTGTCACATGTTGCCTATATAAGGTAGCTTTTGCTTTCACCAGTTCAACTGAGCTAAATCAATTGTCTCCAGTAATGCTGTGAATCAAATCATAAATTGATTTAGCTCAATGAAACACTCATTGAGTAGGTTTTCTGAATGCCAGAAGATGATCCAATCCTTAGCCATCAAAATCTTTTCCACAATATAAATAAGCATTGAAATAATAGAGTTTGCATTTGATAAAATCAGAATTTTTATCCTGTGTTTGGTTTCTTAGACACAAATACTCTGAAATGATAATGACCATGAAAATCTGTAAGCATTTCATCAGCTGTGTTGTATACACCTAATGTACAGTTGCCCTGAAAATTTCCATGAGCTTTCAAAAGACCAAGTTACAGGTTCTGCTGAATCATTTTGATACCTTTGTTGCCTGGTTTCAGAATTATCACAACAAAGGCACGTAAGTCAATTCAACACTCTTTTCAGCAACATAACGGAGCAAAAAAGGTCTCTACTCATTCCATCTGTAGCAAACATTGCAGATAAGTCTTCATTTCCCAATGTAAAAGCACCACTGTGTATAAGCAATCCTATAAAAGCTTGCAGTTTGATTGTGTCTCAGATTTTCAGTTCTAGTTGATTGTGTTGTTTATATTTTGCATGAGTTTTCTCAAGTTCTTCATTTGTCCATGGAATAATTTTTCCCGTCTTTCCTCAGCAAATAAACAATGCCAAATCTCTAATAAGTGAGTGATCTCACAAATTTTTTTTACAGGACCCTTGGCATCTGGTAATTTGTTATCAGCTTATTCATTGCAGAAACTCTTCTGGATATGGATCTTTCTGCTTTAAACCACTTGAGTGAAATTTTACCACAAAATTCTTTCTCTTCTTACTTTTCAGTGGTTGCTGTTGAAGATTATTCATCACCTTCTCCTTCTTTACCTTCTGCTCCCCCTTTTTCTACTTCTTCTGCTTCTCCTTCTTGTCCTTCTCTATCTTCTATTTGTTCTCTAACTTCTTGATTGCTATCTGTATGTATCCTGAGAACTCACTGACTGTTGATCATTGTCTCAATCATCTGCATCACTTGCGTCCTCATTTTTTTCACCTAATTCATTCAAATGTTTTTGTGCAAACTTTAGAAATTGAAGTTCATGAGGCTTCATAGTCAAGGAAATTGTTTGGATGTCATTTTTTCAATGTTATTGCTTTAAGAATTATAATGTTGCATAAAACTAGAGAAATGGTGATTTAAAAAATAAACGGACATACCTAGTGATGTTGGGTCTCAGACATCTGAACCCTCTTGTATCTCATACCACTTTGTGTATCAAAATCACACATGCAACTACTCAACAAGTAGGCATAATTTTAGGAAGCAATTGCACAGAATTAGCAGTACAAAGTGAATGTAAATACATCACTCTGGTATCATAGACCTATGCATCATCAGTTCAGTGTGAAGTCTGTCATTGAAATAAGCCCCCATTCTGAAGAATTGCCCACAAAGGATATAGAATGTACTGTCATCCATCTCTTAGCCAATCTCTGAGTATTCCTCGAATCTTTCACAAAGAAAGTTAAACACAATGATATGGCTGGTGAACTTTTGATTATGGGTGAGTTCATTGCATAGTCCTTTAGATCTACCCCTTTCTTTAGTAACTGAGGTCAAATCCTTGTAAAAACTCATCAGGACCACTGAAAAACTATACCAACTGGCTCTCTTACTTCTAGATGGCACGAGAAGTGCTAGGTAGAAAATACTAAGTCAGTGGCCCATGGTCTCTGGGAGTAAGGCTCAAAACATTTTATATCATTCAATTCTCAATAATGAAACCTGCGTGTGTACAGAAAACATATGTTCATTAACTCATTCCTTCTTAAATGATATGCCTGTTTTATTTAATAGGTTTCATAAGGAATAATACATAATGTATATTTTTATATCTACAAAAAGAAAAGGTAAAATAAAACTAAATAGAAAGTGTAATATTTTATTGGGCTGGGATTTAGCTCAGTTGGTAGAGCACTGCGCTGCAATCTCTGAGGACCTGAGTTCAATTCACAGCACCACAAAGATGGGAGAAGGGCCTGGCAATCCACTCCCAAGGCAATCCCGAAACAGTCAGCCATTGAAAACCCTATGAGGGTCGCTATGAGTTGGATACCAACTCGACGGTACCTAACAACAACAACATAATATTTTATTGCTGAAGCCCAATAAATCATAGTTTTCTGCTCCAAATTGGTGAGTAGATGACTCAAAAGTCTGTAAATTCCTATGGTATATGTGCCTATGTAACATTCAAGTTATCTATGGCCTCTTACTTTAAGATCTAGTGAATATATAACATTGCCCCAAATTGCCTTTACTAAAACACAGATTGTATCATGACATTCTATCTTTCCAAAAATCCACAGCAGTTTAACAGATTGTATCTTCTCTACTCTGGTTAGAGAAAGTAGTTCTACAAAATCTCAGGCAAACCTCGCAACATTAATTTGACAGACCTGCTGACCAAATGGAAAATATCCTTTTCTTCAATATACTGTGCATGCCACATTTTTCTGCTGCTTTTTGTCCCTTTCCCTATGAAGAGAACTACCAGTCACATTTAAGAAGTAAAAACTCCTAGTAAGTGTTCCCATTTACTGAACACTTGGTATTATGTATGTTCATTATCTTATTTAATCCTCACAATGTTACAGGATAGATATTTTTATTTCTAATTTACAGTGGAGTGAACTATGGGCCAAAAAGTAGTTATATTTTACCAAATATCCCACAGTTTAATTCAAACCCAAGCCTGAATAATCCAAAAGTTAAGCATGTTACCACTGTACCAAACCACCTCCGCACCTGAAAGGTCAAATAAAATGTAAAGCTTACCCTTGTTGCTCTGGACCCCCATCCTATCACCACACAGCATAAGAAGTTATCTGTCCTGTGGTTTTGTTTTTTCTTTTATTTGTTTGTTTGTTTCTGTATCACCATAGTTAGATCTCCAATATCTTCAATGTCCCACGTGCTTGGTCCTCAGGTACTATCAGGAGGTGATGGAATCTTTAAGATGGAAAGCCTAGTGGGAGGTCTTTAAGTCATTGAAGGTGTGGCCCTGAAGGGGATTAGGGAACCCCAGTGACTTCTCTCTTTCTTTGTTTTCCTGGCTGTGAAGTAAGAGGTTTTGTTCTAACACTTGCTCCCACCTCATCATGGCACAAAAGCTATGGGACCAACTTATTACAGACTGAAACCTCTAAAACTGTGAGCCAAAATAAATATTTTTACTTTATTCGATGAGCATCTCATGTATTGGTTACAGCAACAGAAAGCTGGTTAACACAAGTACTTTGTTCGAATATCTTGTTGTTATGTGCTCGCAAGTCAGGTCCAACTCATAGCAATACTGTGCACAACAGAACAAAACACTCCTTGACACTGTGTCATGCCTGGCACTATATCTGTGCTTCTTTGTTATTCAAAGGGCTTTCAATAGCTGATTGCTTTAAGATTGTTTTGGGAGTGGATTGTCAATCCTTCTGCCATTTTTATGATGCTGGGGATCAAACCCAGGACCCCACTGAGCACAGAACAGCATTCTACCAACTGAGCTAAATATCAGCCCCTCAGGTATCTAAGCACTTATAATTTATATTTGAGTACTTTATATAAACATTTTTCTGTTCTTCCACCTATTATAAACTACTAGAAAGAAGTAATTCCTTTTTATGGCTTATCTATCCACTATTTAATAAACATTTACAGACACTTTCATTGATTTAATAAATTATTTTTTGTGAATTGATTAACATTTTATTTTTTAAAAAAGATTGAACAGTGTTCTGGTTTTCATATTTTTATAACTATATTCTGTGACCAAGAGAGCCAGATATGATTAATACTTGGGACCATTTCTCTTCTAACAGCAGTGACAGAAAATGAAGTAAATATTTTTGGAATAAGTTTAAAATATGGAAAAATCTTCAAACTCAATGGCATATATAAAATTTTAGAAGTCCTCCTATTTTTAGTACTTGAAGTGCTTCAGGAAGACTGCAGGAATTACTTTCCTTAGATCATAGTAGGAATTATTTTACCTTCTAACATTTTAAGAGTAAATACAGACGCAATCAAACAATTCAGAATGGAGATATTTTCTGTTAAATAACTAGCTTGTATGCTTTAAAAATGCCACGGCCATTAAAGGCAAAAAATGGTTGGTACATTGTTTTAGATTCAGGAGACAGATGCATATAAACGTATTATATGAGATGAGGGAGCTACATTAATGGAACAATTAAGGAAAATCCCTACCTAACGTTCCTTAGGGTGATAAATGAACTGTCTGTTTAATTTATCTTTGCTTGGATGAAACCCATATTGAAGTATGTTAGTTAATGGGTTTGCTGACTTCTGAAACTAATTTTCAAGTGCTTCTAAAAATAAAATGAAAAGAAGAAAAGAATAAGAGACTTAAAAGAAGAAGAAAAAAGAAGAAAAGAAGGAAAGAAATAAGGGAGGGAAGGAGGAATGATTGATTATGAAAGGGTAAAAGGAACAAAATAAATTCTTAGAGATATAAAGCTACTATGGCAAAATGTCATCTAGTGAATCAATGTGAAAAATACACAAGCTGTCATTATACTATTATTATAAGTTTTAAGTACATTTAAATAAAATGTGTAAAGTTTTAATGCAAATATGATAACAGAATTACCTTTTTTAAAAACTTGAGAAGGTGCTCCCTGAATTACACATGCTACCTCTGGCCTCGAACCTATGATCCTCCTGCCTCTGCCTCCTGAGTTGCTGGGATTATAGGTATGTGCCACCACACCCAGAATTAACCTTAACACAAGTTGGATTACACTTGGGCTCCAAAATAGTGCAGCATTTGAGCGATATGAAATGACCAGAATAAACTAATCTTGATATATTAGTATCAGTGCATACTCTCAGTGGCACATACTATTTATGTACAGTTTGGTTCCTATATCTTTGAAGGTTAATCATCAACTGGTATATCCATTACAGTCATTAAGAACAGTTTGGTACTGGGAGTAACAGCACTCTCCTGTAATCCCAGTGAGGCAGAGGCAAGAGGCTCACAAGTTTGAGGCTAGAGGAAGCCTGTCCTGACACAAGATTTAAAAATTGAAATAAAGGGGCTTTAGGTGAATCTTGGTAGTAATGTGCATACAAAAAGTACATGTGAGGGCTTAGGTTCAATCCCTGGTACCGCAAATAATAATAATAATAATAATAATAATAATAATAATAATAATAATATAGTAAATTTTGCTTATAGAGTTAGAAATCATATTCTATCTCAGTTTTTTAAGATCTTGATTAAGTGCAAATAGACTCTGAGAAGTTGGATCATCCAAAAGTAATATCTTTCAACATAGTCAACATATTCCGATAAGAAAAACTACAATAATAGGTAAATATCCAATAATCCTGGCACCACAGCTTGAGGAAAAATTAAAATTTGGAGTAAACTCTTCCCATAGCTTGACAGCTAACAATATTAAGTGTGCTTATGATAAATTTAGCTACATGTTTACCTCTATAGTGTTGGAAATTATTTCCAGAGAAATATTGCATGAGAAATATGTCTCCAAGTAATTTTTCTAATAATAAAACATTCACAGAACATTCCAAGTTATATTAGTTTAACCTTCTTTAAAGTAAATGATATAGGTATAAAATGTTGAAGACAAGAAAATTAAAGAATCCATTACATTTGGGCAGGATAAATACAAAGGTTAAGTCCAGGTTGGCCTTATGAAGTATCTGAATCATGAGCATCATAAATACTATTTTATTACATATGTCTTAAATTTGTGAGACCATTCCTCTAAGACTACCAGTTAAACTACTGTTTTTATTTCTACAAAATTACTTTGTGCTATTGCCAATTGGAAAAAAATCTTAAACTTGGAAGCAATAGGAATAAGGAAATTCATTTTGTAAAATGTGGTTTACTCAGAGATAAACTTCAACTAAAAGAGGAGATAAAAGTGCCAGCTTTGTTTTTAATTTTCAAACCTATCTGCAATGATTCAGGAGAGAAAAAGAAAAAAAAAGGAAAGAAAGAAAGAACGAAAGAAAGAAAAAAGAAAAAGAAACAAAAGTCTTTACACATAGGCATATTTCAATAGTCCACATAACAAGAAAATGATAAACAATTTCTTTACCTTTAAAAATTGTGGAAAATTTACCTTCTTGTAAAAGATTGCATTTTTACCCTGAGAACACACCAATACTGGTGCCTTGGATAATTAATTTCCGCAATAAGATGGGAACATACTATAATCAAAATGAACGAATTAACTTTTATTTATGTAGCTAAAAGGGTATATACACTTTGGGCCCACATCCATCTGGGTTGAAATCATATTCCTGTTCTACCTCTGCATCTTGTAGGGTTTCTGGTGCCCTCCTGCTTGAGCACCCCAAGTTCTCCTCTTGAAGACTGGAGCAATGGAGCAATCCTCACGGCTTCCCACAAGTGTTGGGAAGGATCATGCAGTTACACTGCTGCTCTCCTGAATAAAGCCATGATAGAAAGAAACTTGTACAATCTGAAATTCAGAAAGTCTTTCTGAAATCCTACCCTGCAAAAAGATGATTCAGCCAGATTATGTTCACCCTGGAACAGAAAACTCAATCTACTTTTTAGGTATACAAATAATATTTTTCAGAAATACAAGCCAACAAAGGAAGCTATATTCATAATGTATCATGCAGAACCAGAGTTTTCCATTTTTCCTTCATTTTAAAATAAGCATGTGCAAAGATGACTTCTTCATAATGAGCTTAGTTTAGAAAATTGTTTAATGTTCTCATTTCCCTGCCAAAGAGCCCTCAGAAATTCACAGCTCATTAGAACCTTCAGAGTAGTTAATAAACAAAGCTTGATATTATTACCTAATTAAAATATATCTCATTCCAACATTTTATTACCCACCATTAAGATTATTCTGCTACAGAGGTTACATAAAAATTATTATTCTGCTTTCTTTTAATTGCAAGTTTCATGGGACAGTTCTTTCATATCAAAACACATAGAAATTGCAGATGGAAACTCATGTCACCCAATCTATGTTAATTTAAGTTAGTTCTAAAAACAATATCCACAATGCAAAATCATCTAGGAAACCTACCTCAGCATTTCTCCTTTAATAGTTGCTTCTATTATATATTATTAGGCACACATACAACAGAGTTTGAAGTTAACACTTTGACTACCATTGATAGACACTTGTTAAAAAGTGTGCATGAATTTGACAGAAAATCAAGAAAGCAATGGAAAAAGATGTTTTACAAACTACTGATACTAGTTGTTATAAACACATAGATTATATACAATGAAACATCCAGAAACAAGAAAAAATTGTTTCAATTTGTAGTTCCATTGGCAGAGAAAATGATTGCCACAGGTAAACAGGACAGTAAGGTAAACGCCAAGAAAGGAAGAGTTAGGCCTTCATGGCAAAACTCATGACCAATGTGGGTGATCATCTACTTTGTCAAATGAACTACAAAGAGAAGATGCATGAGATGCTCAAAAAGTAAATTTGAGAAAAGGACAAAAGCTATCTGTACAATGTACCACATGATGTAAGAATTGTTTTACACCTTATCACATATAAAATACATTATTATTGTACCTAACATTGCTTTTTCTACCTGTAATTGCTTTTGTATTTTCAAATGAATTTTTTGGAATAGTGATTATATGCCAAATTTTCTTACATGATTATACATTTTTTTCTTATGAGAGTTCATTTGCATTCATATGATGCACAACACTAATTACATGATGGTTTTACTCATTTTGCATTCCAATTATTTTACTAATCATGTTCTTGTTTTGTTCATTGTAATGAAGAGTTTCAGCAAATACAATATTGTCCTATGTTTTTATTTCAAATTGGTAGTCAAAGCGGGTTAGAATGTACCTATGAGGTCATGTATATCCTTATTCTTTCACCAACACATGTTGGCACAATGGCTAAAGAATTAGAAGGATCTCTTGATCCTAGTCATGGCTATGCTACCTTCTGTTAGTGCAATGTGTTGGCAAGCTGTTTTTTCTCTTTGTATTCTATTTTCTCTCTTAAAATGTGGTAACAATATCTACCCTGCACACCTCACATGATATTTAAAAGGAGAAAATAAGTTGATATAAAAATTTCAATGAAGATATGTTTTATTTTGCAGACATTTCCTCTTATGCCTGAGAAGTGGCATGATGGGCCCTGCAGAGATCAATCAGTGCTGTCTACCTGCCCGCTGGGTGAAGCCAAGAAGAGAAGGGCTCCTAGTATTTGGTTAGGGTATGTACTTCAGGGATGCTAAATAAGTAAAGGCTGAAAAGTGTTCATCATGTCCCTTGACCATGAAAGGAGTTCAGTGGCATGAATTAAGATGGAGAGAGAGAGGCTATGAAGATGCCTGCCAACATTCTCTGTTAGTATATGGAGGGGGCCATGACCGGCAAGCTGAAATGTAGGTGGATAGTCTGATAGCATGAATGTTAAACCAAAAAGAACTCTTACAGTGGAATGGAAGAGGAGGAAGCATTGGGGAAAATGGTGTTTGTACCTCCAATGCCCATAAACATACATTTGGGGAGACTACATGAGCTGCTTTCACTTGGGATTTCTATAGTGTTAACCAGGTTCCACTCAAGGCAAAATGAAGAATGATTCAGTGATTTTTTTCTAATAGAAGACAAGGGTGAAGAAATCATAGGAGACAGACATCACTAATATGCATTCTGAGTGGCAGCAATGAACAATGAGATGAATTAGCCTCAGGTTTCTGAGGTGGATGCAGCAACTTTGAGGCTGAAAACATCTGGACCCCAGGTGCTTTCAGATGCTTTGTGTCATGGAAAGCCAGCGATCCCTCAGGAGGGTTCTTCAGACAACACGAAGGCTGAGGACCCACATCCTGCTATGGCTGGGTGACACTAGGTTATTGTTGTTAGTGGTGTCAAGTCCAATTCATGATGACCCTCACAGGTTTTCCATGGCTGATTGTCTCAGGAGAGGGCTACCACATCCTTCTGCTGTTTCTGCAGTGCTGAGGATTGAACCCAGTGCCTCAGAGACCACAGAGTAGTACTCTACCAACTGAGCTAAACCCCAGCCCAAGAGAACTACCCAGTAGTTAAAAACTCTAGCCTATCAGTGGAGTAGTGGTGAACTAGAATATGGAAATTTCTGCTTAGCAGGGCATGTTAGTCCAAGAAGACCACAGGTGATTTGATTTTAAATATTGACATTTAAAGAGTGTTAGAGACTTTCTAACTTTAAAACACTAATAGTATTTGCACACATGTAAATAAGTGTCAAAAATATGAAACTATAAAATTTTAAATTTCCTACACTAATCCTACTCATGAGTTGAAATTCATTTTCAACTAGTGCTTTACGTTTGTTTATTTTCTACATCCACAATAATATGATATTTGCTTCAGGTAATGTTCTTAATCCTGGACAGAGTTCATATCATAATTGCCTAGAGAACTTTTTAAATTATGTCTTTCTTCTCCATCCTGAAGGTATATCAAACCTGTATGTGTCTAATTATGGGGGTATGGGTGTTAGTGTTGCTGATAGAAAACCTAGACTTAGCAAGCCATTGAGATTTATGTTAAAAGAATTCTCTAGAAGATTCCAGTCACCTCCATCTCCAACCTCCATGCAACAGCATGCTTAGAAACAGCTAGTCTAAACAGAGAAGTCAAAATCTTAAACATCAACCTTTCTCAGAGTTAAGTAAATACATGGAGTGATCTAGGTGGGCAGAGCTCTAAAATGTTTTGAATAAACAAACTCAACTTTGGTTTCTCCTTCTTTACACTCACAACACAGATCATTTCTAACACCAAATGTGGGGAGATTACCTTCACACACAATCAAGCAATTAATTCTAGAATAGGAGATACCAGCTAGATATTCTCTAACTCAATTCACAGACAGCATCAGGAACTGTAGCTTGAGGACTTAAACCCCAAGACTCCCCCTGTCACACACACTTCAGATGCCAATCACAAGCCCTGAGTTGTTTTACTTGTTTTAGGATGACAACGTACAAATTGGGATTTTTGCACACTCTTCCTTGGGTTCAAAGAATTGTCCCAAGTGGTTCATACAACTCAGGGAAACACATTTACCATCATATTACAAAGGTTGTTAAAAATGGTACAGATGACAAGATGCATAGGGGTATGCGGGTGGGGCATGGACCTCTGTATCCTCTGCTGGTAGAGGGCCACTCTCCAGATTTGCACATATTTAGCTATTCAGAAGCTCTCCAAACTCTTTCCTTTTGAGTTTTTATGGAATTTTCATTATATAGACATGATTAATTAAATCACTGCCTATTAGTAATGAACTTAACCTTCAGTCCCTTTCTTCTCCCTGGAGGATGAGTTGGGATAGAAAGTATCCAACTTTCTAACCCTGCCTTGATCTTTCTGCTGACCATCCTGCATTGTGAAGCTACCTAGGAGCTGCCAGCCCTCAGTCAGCTAATTGCCATACAAAATGATGGTTTCTAGAGATTGCAGGGATTTTAGCAGTTATATGACAGGAAACATGGACAAAGAACTATGTATATGTGTATGTGTGTATAAAGATATATATATGTATATATATGAATGCATATATACATATGTATATATACATATATACATACATACATATATACATATATACATATATACATATATATGTATATATACACATATACATATATATCCATATGTGTATATATATACATAGATATACATAGATACATATATATATTTCTATAAAAATTTCAGTTTCCCAGAAGTACCCATGTCATAGCTCCAGTTTCATAATTATTAACCATAAAATAACAGACATATGTGCATTTTAGCTTTATTATATTTAGCTTTAAATCAATTGCTTTGCATTCAAGTGTCTTTAAGGTCCTAAGATGACATGGGACATCTCCCTTTACTATTCTTTGACCAGTCAAAGTTATTCCAGTTAAGTTCCATGAGATACTTTCTATAACTTTAGTGAGTTCTTTAGGGAAAAAAAATGTAAAGGAACTTCTTACAAAGAAAGTTTGCTAAATTGCTAATATGAGGAAATTTTTATGAAAGAAAGAAGTAAAACTTAGTGACATTGAATAATTTCCTAAGGTGGAAAAACATATTGGACCCATAGTTATGAATCTACTCATTAAGACTTAGATTACCTTTCTGAAATTTGAGGCCATGATTACCACAGATCTGGATGCATTCACATAATGCTTTCTCTGTGATAGAAATGATGATGGAGATGGAGTCATAGATGTTTGTCAGACCAACAAATTTTTTATTGCAAATACATTTTTCCCCAACATATACAGTGACTGTACACAAGGAATTCACTAGATGGAACATACAGGAACCAAAATGACTACATCTGTGGAATGAGGCAATGAAAAATCTCAATATCAGAACTCAGAACAAGATCAAGTGTTCATTGTGAAACAGACCATTAACTACTCATAGGTTCAAACTGAAACTGAAGAAAATTAGAACAAGTCTATGAGAACAAGAGTATGACCTTGTTATCCCATGTGACTTCAGAGACCATCTCAAGACCAGAGTTGATGCATTAAACACTAATTATCAAAGACAAGATGAGTTGTGGCAGGATATCAAAGACATCATTCATAAGCAAAGCAAAAGGTTATAAAAAGACAGGAAAAAAGAAAAGACAAAATTACATGTCAAAAAAGACTCTGACAGTTGTCCTTGAACATCAAGCAGCTAAAGCAAAAGGAAGACATGATGAAGTCAAAGAAATAAATAGAAGATTTCAAAGGGCAGCTCAAGAAAACAAAATCAATTATAATGACATGTGCAAAGAGCTGGAGATAGAAAACAAAAAGGGAAGAACACACTGTTTTTCTCAAGCTTAAAGAATTAAAGAAAAAATTACTTTCCAGTGTTAATAGTGAAGGACTCTGTAAAAAGTATTAAATGGAAACATCAAAGGAAGATGAGAGGAACACACACTCATTATATCAAAAAGAATTGATATGGGTGATCAACCATTTAAAGAGATCGCATATAATCAGGAACCAAGGGTATTGAAGGAAGAAGCATAAGCTACCTTGAAGGCATTGGTGAAACACTAGGCTCTAGGAATTGATGGAATACCAATTGAGATTACTTGTCAAGGGATTTGGAAAACAGCTACCTGGCCAACTTGAACGGAAGAGATCCATATTTGTGCCTATTCCCAAGAAAGGAGATCTAACCAAATGCATAAGTTATCAAACAATATCATTAATATCATACACAAGTAAAATTTCACTAAGATCACTTAAAAACTACTGTAGCAGTACACCAACAGAAAACTGCAAGAAAATCAAGACAGATTCAGAAGAGGGCATGGAACCAAGGATATCATTGCTGACATCAGCTGGATATTGGCCAAAAGCAGAGAATACCAAAAAGATGTCTATCTATATTTTATCAATGAAAAAAAGGTTTTGACTCTGTGGATCAAATTATGGATGACAAATTATGGATTAAATTATGAAGACTGACAATTCAGAGCATTTAATTTTATTCAAGAGGATTCTGTACATAGACCAGGAGGCAGTCATTGGAACAGAACACCGAAACACTGCTTGGTTTAAAGTCAGGAAAGGTGTGCATTTGGGCTATATTCTTTGACTGTACCTTTTTGAACTGCTGAGCAAATAAATTAAGAAGCTGGACTTTATGAAGAAGAACATGGCATAAGAATTGGAGGAAGACTCATTAACAATCTGTGTTATGCAGATGACAGCTTCGCTTCCATAAAGTGAAGAGGATTTTAAGCACTTACTGATGAAGACCAAAGAACATAGTCTTCAGTATGGATTGCACCTCAACATCAAGAAAACAAAAATCCTTGCAATTGGGTCAGTAAACAACTTCATGATAAATGGAGAAAAGATTGAGGTTGTCCAAGATTTAGTTTTACCTGTATCTATAAAATCAATAACTGCAGAAGCAGCAGTCAAGAATACAAAAGAAGCATTGCATTAGGAAAAGCTGTTCCAAAAGATCTCTTTGAAGTGTTGAAAAGTAACGATGTCACATTGAAGATGAAAGTGTGCCTGACTTATGCCATAGTATTTGGTGAAGTTGGATGTAGAATAAAAGAAATGAGAGATGAATTGGTGCTTTTGAATTATAGTGCTGGAGATGAATATTAAATATATCAGTGGCTACCAGAAGAATGAGCAGATCTACCCTAGAAGAAGTGTACTCAGAGTGTTCTCTGGAACCAAGAATAGCTAGACTGTATCTTGTATATTTTCAACATATTCTTAGGAGAGACCAATTCCTGGAGAAGGACATCATGTATGGGAGAGTGGTGGGTGAATGAAAAAAGGAAAACTCTCAATTAAATGGGTTGATATAGGGTCTGCTACAATGGGCTTAAACATAAAAAAGGTTGTGTGCATGGCAGAGTGTCAAGGAGTGTTTTGTTATGTTGTACATAAGGTTGTCATGAGTCAAACTGAATTCAATGGCACTTAACAACAACAAATAATTTCTGATTTTAGCTCTCACTGCGTCATGCCAAGAAATTTCAGGAATAATATAGAATCCTAATTTTAGCCAGTAGCCCTAACATCCTCCACTCAAAATATATTGCCTGATCTACAAAAAGATTGATGATTTAATTGGTCTTTGTGTTTCTCTGTTTAAAATACCCATGGGAGGTGAGGTGTGATACACATAGGAAGAACAGGAATCAGATTAAACATAACATGGGGGTGGGTATCTCATTTCTGAGTTCCCATTATGTTAAGAATCTCATGCATATAACTCTAGCTACTGTCAGCATGATCTTTCACACAATGTTTGATGGTGTGTCTTAATGTGTACTTTCAAAATTGAAATATAATGCCCACATGTGCTTTCAGAAATGGCTTAATTTGAATAAACTGCAAAGTAAGTATATGTTTACTCTGACATCTAGAAACTACAGTGTTCAGTCTCTACAGGTAGAGAAATTATAAATACCATCTCTGGTACCTGGCCATATACTGCCACATGGTCAAAACTATAGATTCTTAGTCATTCAAAATACCTTTTAGACATCTGTAATGCTATCTGGCCCCACACATCTGTCAGTTTTCCACACTGTGGGGCCTTGTGTGCTGTGATGAGGCTGAAAGCTATGCCACTGGTATCTCAGATACCAACAGGGTTACCAATGGTGGACAGGTTTCAGCTGAGCTTCCAGACTAAGATAGACTAGGGAAGAGGCACCGGTGAAACATGCCCAAAACAACTAGCCATTGAAAATCCTAGGAATAGCAAAGAAACACTGTCTTATATAGTGCTGGAAAACGAGCCCCCCACGTTGGAAGGCACTCAAAAGACTACTGGGGAAGAGTTGCCTACTCAAAGTAGTGTCTACCTTGATGAAAGAAATGAAGTAAAGCCCCAGGGACCTCCATTTGCTGATATGGCATGATTCAAAATGAGGAAAAACAACTGTAAAAATCCAATAATAATTGGAACATGGAACGTATGTAGTATGAATCCAGAATATTTAGAAATAATTAAAAGAGAAATGGAGCACATAAACATTGACATTCTAGGCATCACTGCGCTAAAATGGACTGGCATGGGCCATTGTGAGTCAGATAATCATGTGGTCTATTATGATGGGAATGATTAAAGAGAAATGGGGTTGCATTCATCATCAAAAAAGTCATCTCAAGATCTGTCCTGAAATACAATGTTGTCAGTGATAGAATAACATACACATGCCTTCAAGAAAGGCCAGTTAATATGACTATTATTGAGATTTATGCACCCACCACTAAGGCCACAAATGAAGAATGGGAAGATTTCTACCAGCATTTGCAATCTGAAATAGATCAAACATGCAATCAGGACATACTGATAATCACTGGTGACTGGAATGCAAAGGTTGGAAACAAAGAAGAAGGATCAGTAATTGGAAAATATGGTCTTGGTGACAGAAACAAAGCTGGAGATTGCATGATAGAAATCTGTCAGACCAATGACCTTTTCATTGCAAATACAGTTTTTCAACATCATAAACGGAGACTATTCACATACATGGGCTTCACCAGATGGAACATATAGGAATCAAATTGACTACATATGTTGAAAGAGAAGAGGGAAAAGCTCTATACCAAATGTCAAATCTGACTGTGGATCAGACTACCAAGTTCTCAAATGGAAATTCAAACTGATGCAGAAGAAAATTAGAACAAATATATGAGAGCTATGGTATGACCTTGAGTATATTCCACCTGAGTTCAGAGACCACCTCAAGAATAGGTTTAATGCATTAGACACAAATGACAGGAGACCAGAAGAGTTGTGGCATGACATAAAAGATATCATTCAAGAAGGAAGCAAAAAGTTCTTAAAAAGACAAGAAAAAAAGAAAAGACCAAATTACATGTCAAAAGAGATACTGGACCTTGCCCTCGAACACAGAGCAGAGAAAGCAAAAGGAAGACATGATGAAGTTAAGGAACTAAACAGAAGATTTCAGAAGGCAGCTCGAGAAGACAAAAACAAATATTATAATGACATGTGCAAGGAGCTGGAGGCAGAAAACCAAAAGGGAAGAACACGCTCCGTGTTTCTCAAGCTTAAGGAAGTGAAGAAAAAATTCAAGCCTCCAGTGGCAGTAGTAAAAGATTCTACAGGGAAAATATTAAATGATTCAGGAAACATCCAAAGAAGATGGGAAGAATACACAGAGTCATTATACAAGACAGAATTGGTAGATGACCAACCATTCCAAGAGGTTGCACATGAAGAGGAACCAATGGTGTTGAAGGACGAAGTGGAAGCTGACTTGAAAGAACTGGCAAAACACAAAGCTCCAGGAATTTATGGGATACCAATAGAGATGTTTCAACAAACAGAGCAGCACTGGAGGTATTAAAATGTTTTTGCCAACAGATTTGGAAAACAGCTACTTGGCCAACTGACTGGAAGAGATCCATATTTGTGCCTATTCCCAAAAAAGGGGATCCAACTGAATGTGCAAACCATCGGACAATATCGTTAATATCACACACAAGCAAAATTCTACCAAAGATCATTCAGAAGCGACTGCAGCAGTATATAGACAGGGAATTACTGGAAAACCAAGTGGGATTCAGAAGAGGGTGGGGAACCAGGGACATCATTGCTGATGTCAGGTGGATATTAGCTGAAAGCAGAGAATATCAGAAAGATGTCCATCTATGTTTTATTGACTATGCAAAGGCATTTGATTGTGTGGATCATAACAAATTATGGATAACACTTCGGAAAATGGGAGTACCAGAACACCTAATTGTGTTCATGAGAAATCTGTACATGAACCAGGAGGCAGTCATTCGAATAGAACAAGGAAACACTGCCTGGTTTAAAGTTGAGAAACATGTGCGCCAGGGCTGTATACTTTCACCCTGTCTCTTCAATTTATACACTGAGCAAATAACCCAAGAAGCTGGACTTTATGAGGAAGAACATGGCATCAAGATTGGAGGAAGACTCATTACCCACCTGCGTT
>VMDO01034801.1:0-16643 GCA_007922755.1 Pedetes capensis
GGAGACGTCTATTGAATATACCATGGACTGCCAAAAGAACCAACAGATCTGTCCTAGAAGAGGTACAACCAGGGTGCTCCTTGGAAGCAAAAATGGCCAAACTGCGTCTTACATATTTCGGACATGTAGTCAGGAGAGAACAATCCCTGGAGAAGGACATCATGTTTGGAAGAGTGGCAGGTCAACGGAAAAGAGGAAAGCCCTCCACCAGATGGATTAACACAGTGTCTGCAACAATGGGCTTAAACATAAAAAGATGGTTTGCCTGGCACACAATCGGCAAGTGTTTCGATCTGCTGTACATAGGGTCGCTATGAGTCGGACTCGACTTGACGGCACCTAACAACAACAACAACAAGCAGAAGTAGTTTGAGAATTGAGGTGATTTAGTGTGACTCCATCTGGTCTTGCCTCTCTCAGGATAATTCTATATGCTACCAAGGAATGTGGGGCTTCTAACCATGAGACATTTCTACCTTTTTCCAACAAAATCACATTAGGCTTCTCCCAGAATCATGATAGTGAAGAAACTTTTAGAACTACCTAAACTCTAATGAAATAAATGCAGACATTATAGCAATAGGTAGAAAAGATGAGCTGTAAAGATTACAACTCTTTACTGATTTAAAACACATAGATCAAAATAAGAGTGTTATATGATAAGCTCTACTTCAGTTTTCAACATTGTCACCCCCATAACTTTGTAATGGATGGGAAAATTGCATGAAATCCAGATGAGATGTGTTGAATGTAAAAGCATATTCTAAATGCTGCTGTTATTACTGCATACCTGTCATAGATGAAGACTGTGCTTACATAGCACTGTGACAAACTTACAAAATAATTTAAGATACCACATTTATATATTATTGTGGAAGTATTTTTAAAACCAGTGAAAATGTCCATTTTCCCTTTAACCAGGGTGGGTATTATAACATTGAAATTGGTCACAGTGACTCTTAATTATTTCACTAGTTCATATATTTTCTTATGCTATGCTAAAGTATAAGTTATAGGTGTTTTGGATTCAGCTCCTGCAAAGGATAAGTTCTAATGTGGTTCTCATGTGCCTCTTGGTCTCCATGCCTTGTGTAAGAGCTCCCTTGATAATTTGTTGTTTTTGTTAGGTGCCGTCCAGTCGGTATCCGACTCATAGCGACCCTTTGTACAACAGGGGAACACTATTGTCAGTGATTCTCTGCTGTTCATAGGGTTTTCAATGGTAGATTGATTTTTGGGAGGGGGTTGCCAGGTCCTTCTCCCAAGCCTACAGCTTCTGGTGTTCCCAGGCAGTCTCCCATCCAGGTACTAACCAGGCCCGACCCTGCTTAGCTTCCGAGATCTGATGGGATCAGATGCCACAGGGTTACAGCTGCAGGCTCCTTGATAATAGGCAGGTGCTATTACTTATTTCAAAGAGTGTTTGCTCTGTGTGTTCTGAGGCCTTGGGTTTGATCCTCAGCACTGCAGAAAATGAGACAAAGACCTGACAGCCCACTCTTGAAACAATCCGCCATTGAAAACCCTATGGATAGCAGAGAAGCACTGTTAGATCCAGCGCCTCTTTCATTCCGTTGCACAAGGATCACCATGAGTCAGACCCGACTTGATGGCACCTAACAACAACAAGAAACAGAATACAGAAAAGATAACATTATGCTACTTGACTGACTATATAAAACTTTGCCTTCCTGATGAGATCTCTAATGACTTCTCTGCACACTTCGATGAAATAAGCCACCTTGTTTGGGAGGCTCACTTGACAAGGAACTAAAGACAACTTGCAGCCCAACATCTGGAAGGCACCGAGGACTGTAGCATGTGAGAAACTTTGAAGCTCAGGATCTTGCTGAGAAAGACCTGGATTTCTGACTTTTATACAGTCTGAGATAAAAATGTATGGGTTATTTATGCTCCTAAGGTTGTGGTAATCTGTTATGCAGCAATATATAACCTACAGATATTGATACGTATAAGTAAGGTGCTACTCTAACAAATACTTAAAAATGCAGGCGTGATTGCAGAATGGGTCAGTGGACAGAATTTGGGAAATTTTTGTAAAGCGTGATAAAGCATGATAAAGATTAAATTTCTTTGAACAGACCATTGTGAAACTGAACATTGGGTATCCTGCCAGTGATGGCTCAAAAGGAAATGAGGAATATGGAATTTCACAAAAGGCCAGGGGCCGTGGTACATGCCTATAATCCCAGTGACAGGGGATTGGGGCAGGAGGATCTGAGTTTTGGTCCAGAGGCAGCCTGCACAACTGAGCAAGACTCTCTCTCAAAATAAAAATAAAACAAAAAAAGAGAAAGGGAAGGGAAGATTGCAGAAGAGGGGTGGGGAGGACAATCAATGTAGAGGGATAAAAGGAGAGAGGATGATGTCAATGTAAACAATGCAACTTCATGAGTATATGGGAAAAATAGCGGAATATAACCCAAATATGCATATGCGTTTTACTACATATTAGTCAAAATGCTCCATAGACCTTGTATGTTGATAAAAGTGTAACCAAAAGTGATGTAATAGTTGCGTAGTGGAAAAAGTCAATGTTGTATTACTCTGTATCCTATCAACATTCAGCCATAAAGGAAGACAAAAAAGAGGGCTGAGGTTTTAGGTCTGTGGTAAAATATTTACTTAACATGGGCAAGGCTCTAGGTTCAAATTTCCAGTGGGGGTGAGAAGGGAAAAGAAACTGCAAAAAGGGAGATTGTTAGCATGTACTGGCATAGGGCTTACCGAAATTGTCCTTGTCAGCAGTTATGTAGAAAACAGAAAGTGTTGAACTTGGTTATTGACCTAAGGAGATGTCCAAGCAAGAGATGAAAATGTCAACTAGGTTTTTTCTTTCCTTTTCTTTCTTTTCCTTGCTAATTACATTAAAAGGTGTGAAGACAGGTAATTTGAGGAAAGAACATTAAACAAAATTACCACATTCTGAGCTTTCTCATATGGCTAAAAATGCTAAAATCAAAAATTAGTTTCCTTGAATTTTTAGAAATACATTACCTTTAGAAAAAACTTGGTCTACAGGAAAATCTGTCTGACTATAAAACCTTTTGCTAAAACTTCAAAAGGTCAAAGGATTCTAGTATTGAGTCATGAAAGTGGCCTTTGAAAGATTTTGCACTTCTGTCTCACAGATGCTTTCATTCTGGTGATGGGTCCTCTAGGAATCTTAACTGATCACCATTTACTCCTCCCTATAGAAGTCCTAGATACAAGAGTGATGTCTCCAGAAGAATTTGCTGGTGTGGCTTTTGTCTAACAGAATAAATCCCTAGGAAATACACAGATGATCCACTCACTTTTTAAGAAAATTATTATAGCCAAAACAGTGCTCACATGGACTTAAAAGAACATGGAGGTTAGAAAATTAAAAGAGGCTTTCAAACTTCTGGAATTCTTTGAGCAGGAAGAAGGCTGATGAAACTATAACACAGCATATTCATGCTACCTTTATAGAAAGAGGATGATTGAAATGGTTTATTGAAGAACACAGAAGTAGTAGAGAGAGAGGGAGAATCAGCTTCAAGTTATGAAATTTAATTTAAAAAAACCTATGGCATTCACTTGGGTAAATTTTGAAATCACCAAAGACCTGTGAATTCTTTGTCACCCCTTTTGAACAGAGATGTCTATTCCTGCTATCCTCTGACTAATGCACATTTTATGTTGTGTGTACATGAGACGGATTGCTTGTGTCTTTACATTTTTGGATTGACAGTTTGAGAACTGAATTTACAGAACCTCATCTTCGCCTGGGCTGGGGTTTAGCTCAGTTGATACAGCACTGCTCTGCACTTTCTGAGGACTTGGGTTCATTCCCCTGAAATGCAAAAATGGGAAAATGATGTGGCAGTCCACTCCTGAAAGAATCCCCAAAACAATCAGCCATTGGAAGCCCTATGAATGTCACTATGAGTCAGACCTGACTCAAGGGCAACTAACAAGAACATCATCACCTGAATTTAACTTAAATGATGAATATGTTGACTTTGACTAGGTTGTTTAATAGGGAGGTGACTTTTGGGAATGTTGGAAGGATGGTGAATATATTTTTATTATGGAAAGGACACATGATTGGGGATAAGGGGATGGACTCTGACAGAGACTGTATAGCATGGCCAAACCTCTTGGTATTCAGAGCCCTACATAAGGTCTTTTGAGTGGAGGCAGAACTTATGACTCTTTCTCTAATGGAATCTAATAGAATCTTTTTTCTAATAGATTGTAAGAAGGGAGTAACTACCTTTGATATTTAAAAAGGTATAAGTTAGAAAATAATGCAGAAAATTTTACTAGGAAGGTGTTTTTTTGAAGACTAAGTACAAGTCCTAAAATAGCAGATTAGGGCACAGATGTTATTTTGTATAAAAGACAATTGGGGACATGTAATTTCTTTAGTTCCCAGAAGTGACTCAAAGCAATTTGCAAATGATTACTCACAGTAATTTGAAGGGAGGATCAGGTGTTCATGCTTTTATATACCTCTTTTCTAGCATGTGCAGCATCATATTTTAATTGTAGAACATCTTATCTTTCTCAATAGGTTATGAGTGTGAATATTTTCTTTTCATCACAATACTCCAAAGGCATGACAGATTTTTGCTCTGAGGGATTATTGTAATATTACTTCAGTTAAAATAGAACAAAGTTAGGATGAGTTGTTATGAACATGTGCATAAAGGATGATCATTTTATTGCTTTGAATCATTCAAGTTGTGAAAAGATAATAGCATTTAGCACACTCAAAGAAAAATCTACCTGCAATCTATTCAGGAAAACAAAGTGCCAGGAAACGAAGAGAAGAGAAGTACAGGTAAAGGCCTGGTAGACAATGTTAAATTTCTAATGCTCATATGTTTATTTCTATTCCCAAGGGACAGGTTTTGTTAACATTGTCAAAGGAAGATGGTCAATTAAAGTTGCCATGAACATACTAAATTGGGTATCAGTCTAGTTGTGTATATACATTTTATGATGAGAGTAAAGACACTACTTCAGTTAAAATAATAATTCAAGAAATAAGAAATGAAATTAAACAGTATATATTACTTTCCAAAATGTGTTTGATTATAATGTAATAATTTCAAAGTAGGCATAACTCCTTGCCAAATGAAGGTAATTAGCATAAATTATCCAGCTAGACTTTCTGTAATTTAGAAGATGAAGCTAGGATGATTATTTGACTTTATCAATTATCTAGCCCATTGATTATACCTAGATTCCTTTTTAATAGTTATGAAGTTAGACAGCTTGAGGGCATTGAATTGGAGACAATGATTCTTTAAATTGTTATGAAGGATTATGTTCCAATGGAATTAATTTTACCTGCTCTTCTAATGATCTCATAGCTCTGTTAACAACCATCTATTATTGTTATATAAAATCTTAGATATTGATTTTACTTTTTGTCAATATGTCCTGCAGGCAGTATTGACATGTTATCACTGCAAACTTTTGGCTTCAGCATCATAAACTTAATTTCATTTTAGCTCATGCCTAAATCGTCCTGGACTACTTTTCTTTATGCTCCACTTGGCTAATCTATCTTTACTGTTGATTATTCTACATGAAACAATTATTAATTTTCTCCTCAAAAATTCATCTCATTTTGCTTACTATCCAAATAATGATAGAACTGTGATGGTATTGTATGACACTTCAGTGAATCAGACAATTATCGGTTGTTTTCTGTCTTGGCTTACTGTAAAGGTCTCATCCTTTATTCAAATTAAGAGATAAGAAATCTGAAAAATGAAAATGTGAAAATTAATGAGGGTGCTTAGAAAAGTTTTTAATACAGATATTGAGATTTACCTTTAAAAATAATGTTAAATACCATGCAGTGGCAATGAAGAAGATAAACACATCAAAAACTAATGTTAAAAAGATTGTTTAATTGGCATTGGCAATATACCTGTTCATATTGATAATTAATAGCTGATTCATTTCATAAATTTATAAGTAATCTCAATTGAAAATATTCAAAACATCTTCTATGCTAAATTGCTTCAGGCGTGGTGCACTGGCACACGTCTGTAATCCCAGTGACACATACCTATAACCCCAGGTGATTTGGGAGGCTGAGATAGGAACATTACAAGCTTGAGGCTAGAGGCAGCCTGTGAAATTTACTGAGACTGTGTGCCAAAAAAAGTGGGGGTAATGGGTAAGAGTGAATCTTAGTAACAGAGCACTTGCTCTTAAAGCACTTAATCCTTTAACACTACTAAATATATATATATATTATATATAATATATAATATATATATTATTTATATTAAATATATATATTAAATATATATATTATATATAATATATTATATATATATATATATATATATATATATATATATATTTGTTTTTATTGTTAGGTACCATCGAGTCGGTATCTGATGCATAGCGACCTTCTGTACAACAGGGGAAACACTATTGTCAGTGCTTCTCTGCTCTTCATAGGGTTTTCAATGGCAGATTGATTTTTGGGAGGGGGTTGCCAGGTCCTTCTCCCAAGCCTACAGCTTCTGGTGTTCCCAGGTGGTCTCCCATCCAGGTACTAACCAGGACTGACCCTGCTTAGCTTCTGAGATCTGATGGGATCAGAAGCCACAGGGCTATGGCTGCACCATATATATATATATATGTATGTATATATGTACATATATATATATATGTATATATGTACATATATATGTATGTATATATGTACATATATATATATATGTATATATGTACATATATATATGTATGTATAAACAAATAAATGAGTTTAAATCAATATCTTTTAAATTTTCACTCAACAATTATCTAATATTAATTTGAGTGAATTGAGTACTATTTAATAATCTTCCTATGAGTTGTGACTAGTAAGAAAAAGAAACAAATGGCAATAAGCATTTGGATTAATAAAGTAAAAAAATCTGACTGTTGAGTATATGTCATTAAAATATGTGAGAAGCATGATGTTAACCCCGTTTAATTTTAGAATATTTAGAGTGCAAAACACAGTGTGAATAAAACAGAGAAATTGTGGAAAATGGAGACATTGGATGTTCTGGTAGAGGAGAAAACAAAAAGTGTCTTTCATTCACTGACCTGTTTTGCAGTCAGGTCAACCTTGAGCCCCAAACATTCCTTTCACCATGAAGAAAAGATAAATAGGATGCTCTCAAATAGTCCACATTGGGCTGAAGTTTTTGCTGCCAAAGAATCCTGCAGCCTTGTTAGGCACTAAGTTTGGCTGAGGGTTGAGGATCAGGTACTGTTGGCTTGCTCCAGAGATGAAGCTCAGTCCACCTATGAGATGCGATCAAAAATTATGGTGAATGTTTAAATTTAAAGAATAATTATTATAGTAAAAGACATATGTCTATTAGTCACCTTAAAAACATGCTCTCTGACTTCTACCACACATATACCATCATGCTTGACCCTTTCTGAAGCAGTTCTGGAAGTCCTCATTCATGAGTGTCCAATTCCATCCTGAATCATGGTAATGCTCTGTGTCACACATCATTTCTGGTATGACAATTTCTGTCAAATGAAAACATTACATGAGATGGCAATGGGGGTGAACAAGGGCAATATGCAAACGTATGTCTGTGTGGAAAAGGCATAATGAAGCACATCTGTACATTAAATAAAAAATCACTAATAAAAAGTCATTAAAAGCATACATTGCAGTGTGCCCTTGTCAACCTTATTCACTGGATCTGGCACAGTATGATTTCTGGCTCTTCCTCAACAATAAGAAAGACCTTGGAAGTTAATGAGTTTACAGAAAACTAAAAATAGAACTCTCATATGACCCAGTTCTACCACTAGTGGGACTATACCCAGAGGGAGACAAGTCGTCATACCAAGAGACACCTGCATCTCCATATTCAATGCAGCACTTTTCACAATAGCAAGGATACAGAATCAACCAAAGTACCCATCAACAGAAGAAAGGATAAAAAAATTAGGGTACATATACACAATGGAATACTACTCAGCAATTTAAAAAATGAAATAATTCATTTGTAGCAAAATGGATGAAACTGGAGAATATCATATTAAGTGAACAAACAGAAGCCCATAAAGAGAAATACCATATGTTCTCACTCACATGTGGGTGCTGAATCAAACTTAAAGGAAGGAAAAAAGTCCTATAAATAAATGGAAACACAAAAAAGCATAATTAAACATAAGGTAGAAGGGATAATTTAAGGAGTGGAAAGAAGGGGGGAGGGATCTAGCAGAGGGAAGGGAAGGTTGGAGAAGATGGGAAGGAAGGTCAATGAAGAGAGATGAAGGGGAGAAGTCAATTTCAATGTAAATAGCACAACTTTATGAGTATGTTGGGAAAAAAGGGGAAGATAGAAAAATATAAAACCAACTAGAATAGCTAAAATAAAAAATGGTAATAATACCCAAACCTGCAATAATGTAAACGGACTAGGTCACTCATCTAATACTGTTGAGAATGTAAAAAGTAGCTCACTATAGAAAAAATTTGGACTTATATCAAAATCAGGATGCATGTATATAGATAAATACTCTCATAAAAGACATGCAGTAGAAAGGAGACCATTGGTGAATGGTAAGGATAGGGGAGGATGGCTATGAGAGGGTAAGGGGGCAGTTATGTGAGCAATGTACAATGAAATACATATACAGAAATGTCATAGTGAACACATTAAGTTGCACGTTAAAATTACTAATAAAATATTTTTGAATAAATAAGTAATCATTAAATAAAAGTTAATGAGTTTATTCAAGACATTGAAGCAACCAGGGCAGTACATCTAAAGACTTTCAGAACTGCTTTTGAAGGTGGCAAGAATGGTGAGGTATATGTGTGCAAAGACAGGGAGAATACTTTGAGGGAGATAAATTGCAATGTGCATTTTACTGTAATATCTATTTCTAATTTAAATATTCACTCTATCTTTTGATCACACTTTGTATTACATCCTCCCCTAGGATGCTTCTGCAAAGTGCCATTTTGTAACCAAACTCAACTGTGCCCCACTCCTGCTGCCATGTGTGACTCCATTTGTTGACCTCCTTACATACTGCCATACGTACCCTGCAGAGACTGACAGTCCTGCATGGCCCAAGCTGCATCACATTGACCAGGCACCCTAGAGTGACCCCACTACTAGGAAGCTCCCAGAGTCTGACAGTCTCAGTCACAGAGATGCCCTGCCCTGGGTGACCTGAGAGTTTCACCTCATCCATGTAATCATGTTGGAGTGAGCACAGCCCTTTACCATTCTTAGAAACTGACAGGTGTGTTGCATACTGAAGAGGCACCCTGCCCCTGTTGCCAGCATCATCATAACTAAACACTACATTGTTGTTGTTGTTAGGGGCCGTAGAATCGGTGTCCGACTCATAGCAACCCTCATAGGGTTTTCAATGGCAACTGTTTCGGGATTGCCTTGGGAGTGGATTGCCAGGCTTTTCTCCCATTTTTCTAGTGCTGGGAATTGAATTCCTGACCTCAGAGACTGCAGAGCAGCTCTCTACCAACTGAGCTAAATCCCAGCCCCCAAACACTGCATAGGCACACTGAAGTCCTGCCACTGCAGCTCAGGAAGACTGACAGACGTACTACTGCTATCATGTGTGTACACTGCAGTGCACTCTGTGGGCCACACAGCAAGCACACCTTTCAAACTGCTTGTATGTCAAAACCACTTCCTTGCATGGATGGCAGATACAGATGGTTTCTATGACCTTGACCGTGCATGCACTGCACCTCAACTTGTTTATGGTATCTAAAGAAGCTACACAGACACTATACCATAGCAACCAACTGGGACCTAAGCCACTATAGCGTATATTACACCAACACCCTAATATTCAGGAGAAAGGATTTTACTATGATAGCCATCCATTAAAATTGGTAGTGAAAACTGATGAAGCTGATGTGCAAATATCAATGTATGGGCACAAAAGAACAAAAGAGGAAGATAATATGCCGCATCAAAGAACACAATAATTCTACTAGTGGAGTATAACTAAGGACAAATTGATTCAGTGCTAGAAAATAATCCATAAGCATTATTATAAGCTAACTCAATCAGATACAAGAGAATACACACAAATAATTTAATGAAGATAAGAAAACAATGCATAATGTGACTGAGAAATTCAGCAGAGATAAAAACAACACAAAAATTTTAGAACTAAACAATTTAATAAGTCAAAAAATATAGTTGGAAACCTCAAAAACTGACTAATGAAATAAAACTAACAAGTTCCGAACTTGGAGCTGGGGCTTTTGAAATATCTCAGTCACAAACAGAGGGAAGGAAGGAAGGAAGGAAGGAAGGAAGGAAGGAAGGAAGGAAGGAAGGAGAAATAAATGAAAACCAAGAAAGAAATAAGACAATGAAGAAGGCCTCTAAGACTTACAGACTGACATTAAATGATATTTTCTTTCTTAAATATAAGAATTCCATAAGGAAAACAGAAGGCAAAATGTGTAAAAACTTATTAGTGAAATCTTATTTGAAAACTCCTCTAATCTTGGGAAAGACATAAATATTAAATTATAAGAGGGCCAAAGTAACCAAAATATATTTGAGAAAAAATCCTCTCTTAGATATATTAGGGTAAAATTTTCAAAATTTCAAGAAAAAAGAGAGACTTTAGAAAAAAACAAACAAAAAATGCCAAGTCAAATCGTGTTTAAGAGAAGTCCCTTAGATTAACAATAGATTTCTCAGCAAAAAGCTCCAAGGCCAGAAGAGAATGGGATGACATTTTTTAATGTTCTAAAAGAAAAAAAGAAAAAAACAAGCAACAAAAATACTGTACCCAGCAGAGTTATGTTTCAGTACTGAAGAAGCAATTGAGACTTCCTAAGTCTAGCAAAGCTGAGAGAATTCATTAATGCCAGATTGGCCTTATAAAAGTGTTCTACATTGGAACAAGATTACCACATATACATAAAAGAGAGAGAATTAAACCTGACCACTACATAAAACTACCAAAAAATAAGGCAAATAAGACAGAGAGAAAGAAACAAAAGATCATCAAAACTACCAGAAGAAAATAAATAAAATAAGAATAATGAGCTTGCACATAAAAAAATAACCTTGGAAGTGAATGACTTAAATTCCTCAGTTTAATGGATAAATTTGCAGAATGGATTTTAAAAATTACCCAATGTTATGCTGCCATAAGCAACTCTCTTCACCAGTAAAGATACACAGACAATAAAAATGAAGACATAAAAATTATATTTTACCCAAACAGAAAACAAAACCCAGTTTATTGTTGTTGTTAGGTGCAGTCAAGTGGGTTCCGACTCATAGTGACCCTACTTACAATAGAAGGAAACACTACCTGACACTGGGCCTACCTGGCACTATTGCAGTGCTTATCTGATATTCATAGGGTTAGCTTGCTCATTCAGGAGTAGGCTCCTGGATCCTTCTTCCAAGCTTAGAGTACATGGAATTCCCAGGTGATTTCCCATCCAAGAACTAATCAGGCCCAACCCTGCTTAGTTTCCAAGATTCCATGAGAGTGCACACCAGGCTGGTAAGGTTGTATACTCACAAGCCAGAGGACAAGCTATACTATAAAAGATATAACAAATGTTACTATACAATTACACAAAGATCACTTCAACAAGGATATGTAACAATTATAAATGTATATACACTTAGTGCCAGGTCCCTCAATTTTATAAAGCAAACACTATTAGATCTACAGAGAAAAGTTCCAGTCCAGTATCATTATGGTTGGGGATTTTGAGCCCTACATTTATAAATGGACAGCTCATCCCACCCCACCACCCAAATCAACACAGAAACATCATAGTTAAACTATAGAGCAAATGGACCTATCAAACGTGTAGTTCATCCAAGAGCTTCAGAAGACATATTCTTCTAATAAACACATGGAACAGTCTCAAGCATAGCACATGTGTTAGCCAGTGTAAGAGTCTCAGCAAGTTCAAAATTGAAATCATCTCATGGATCTTCCCTGACCACAATGAAACAAAACTGACAGATGAAAAAAATAGAACTTTAGAAATTGTTCAATTACATTGAAACTAATTCAAATCCTATCATATGAACCACAGGATATTGAATATATCCAAAAAATTTTAAAAAAAACTTCATTGAAACAAATGAAAATTGAAATATGACTTACAAAACTCATGGCACAAATCAGAGAAGTTTATAGCAGTAAATGTCTACATTGAAAATATGAATATTTTAAACTACCCAGTGATATATCTTAAGGATGAATAAAAACAAGAATGCATCAAACCTCAGTATAAGAAATGTAATAACAAAGATTAGAACACAAATAAATGAAATAAGACTAAAATATAAAAGATCAATGAAATGGACAAGTAATTTTTAAGATAAAAATAACTGAAAAAGCTTTAGAGAGATTAACCAAGAAATAAAGAGAGAAGATTCAGATAAATGCAATCAGAGATGAAAAAAGAGACATTAAAACTAATAAAATAGAAATACATATATCATTTAGATTATAATGAATGACTTAATGCTGTTAGATGCTGTAGTTTCAGGTCCAACTCATAGTGACCCTTTGTACAACAGAATGAAATACTGCCTGATTCTATGTCAGGCACATGACATTTTTTATGTTTATTATATGTTTTATAGCTCATTGTTGCAGATACAGTATCAATCCATCTTGTTGAAGGTGTTCCTTTATTTGTTGACTAGTCACTATGGCAAACATGACGTCCTTCTCCAGGGATTAGTCCCCCCTGACAACATGCCCAAAATACTAGTCATCCTTGCTTCTAAGGAGCACTCTTGTTGCACTTCTTCTAGGACAGATCTGTTGGTTCTTTTGGCAGTCCATGGTATATTCAGTATTCATCTCCAGCACCATCATTAGAAGCACCAATTCTTCTCTTATCTCCCTTATTCAATGTCCAGCTTTCACAAATATATGATGCGACTAAAAATATGATAGCATCAGTCAAGTGTACCTTAGTCTTCAGGATGACATCTTTACTTTTGAACACTTTAAAGAGATCTTTTGAAACAGCTTTTCCCCATGCAATGTGTCTTTTGATTTCTTGACAGCTGGTTCCATGGGTGTTGCTTGTAGAACCAGGCAAAAAAATCTTGAACAACCTCATTTTTTTCTCCATTTATCAAGAAGATGCTAACTGACTGAGTTGTAAGGATTTTTGTTTTGTTGATGTTGAAGTGAAATCCACACTAAAGGCTATGTTCTTGGATCTTCATCACTAAATGTTTCAAATCCTCTTCTGTTTAAATAAGCAGTGTTATCTCATTGGCACGGGTTGTCAGTGAGTCTTCCTCCAATCAAGGTGCTGTGTTCTTTTTCATAAAGTCCAGGTTCTGAGAGTTTAGGCTCTGCATAGAAATTAAAGAGGTATGGTATAGGCTACGGTCCTGAAACACACATTTTTTACTTTAAACCAGGTTGTCTTTCCTTCTTCTTCTTGAACATCTGCTTCCTGGTCCATGTACAGATTCCTCATGAATATAATTAAGTGGTCTGGTATTCTCACTCTTTGCAATATTACCCACAATGTGTTAAGATCCTCACAGACAAATGCCTTTGCATAGTCAATAAAACATGTACACAGCCTTGTTGTGTTCTGTGCTTTTGGCTAACGTCCATCTGATCTCAGCAATGAGTCATTGGTTCTACAATGTCTTCTGAATCTGGCTTGATTTTCCAGCAGTTCCCTATCTATATACTGCTGCAGTCACCTTTCAATGATCTTTAGCACAATTTTGTTTGCATGTGATATTAATGACATCATTCAATAATTTCCACATTTGATTGGATCTCCGTTTTTGGAAATGGGCACAAATCTGTATTTCTTCCAGTAAGTTGACCAGGTAGCTGTTTTCACAATTTCTTGGAACAAACAAGTTAACACCTTCAGTACTGCATCTGTTTGTTGAAACATCTCTATTGGTATTCCATTAACTCCTGAAGCCTTGTGTTATGCCAATTCCTTCAATGAAGTTTCCAACTCATCCTTCATTACCACTACATCCTCATATGCAATCTATTGAAAAGGTTGGTCATCCACTAATTCTTTTTGGTATAATGACTTCGTATATTTTTTCCATCTTATTTTGATGATTCCTGTGTCATTTAATACTTTCCCTGTAGAGTCTTTCATTGTTGCCAATTGAGGCTTGAACTTTTTCTTCAATTCCTTAAGCTTGAGAAAAATAAGGGCATGTTCTTCCTTTCTCATTTTCAAAATCCAACTCCTTGCACGTGTCATTATATTTTGATTTTGTCTTCTTTAGCTGCCCTCTGAAATCTTCTGCTTAATTACTTTACTTTGATCATGTCTTCCTTTTACTTTATCTGTTCAATGTTCAGAGGCAAGTTTCAAAATCTCCTTGGACATTCAATTTGGTCTTTTCTCTTTTCCTGTCTGTTTAATAATCTTTTGCTTTCTTCATGGATGGTGTCTTTGATATCATGCCACAACTGATCTGTTTTCCACTTATTAGTTTATGATATATCTAACCTATTTTGAGATGGTCTCTGAACTCAGTTGGAATATATTGAAGGTCATACTTTGGCTCTCATACATTTGTTCTAATTTTTTTTAGCCTGAATATGAACCAGCGTATGGGCAGTTTATGTTCTAATCATCATCAGTACCTGGTCTTGTTCTGAGTTTTGATATTGGTGTTTATCTTCATTTCTTTCCACAAATGTAGTCAGTTTGCTTCGTGTATGTTCAATTTGGTGCATTCCATGTATATAGTTACCATTTATATTGTTGAAAAAATGTATTTACAATGAAAAAGTCCCATTGGTCTGGCAAAATTCTATCATGCAATCTCCAGCATTATTTCTGTCACCAAGAACATATGTTCCAAATACTGAGCCTTCCTTTTTATTTCCACCTTTTGCATTCCAGTCATCAGTAATTATCAGTTCATCTTGATTGCATGTTCAATCTATTTCAGATTGTACATGCAGATAAAAATCTTCTTTTTTTTCCAGTGAATTAAATTAACACAGAATTGGTGCAATAATCAGATATGTGTCATTAAAGAAGGGAACTAAAAATAATGTGTCAAATTAAGTGTTTAAGTTTCATAATTAAAATTCTACCCTTTATTCTTATGGCACTATGTTACAAAGAAACACAATGATTTCAATTGAGAGAATAAGGACCATATGTTTATTTTTATGGTTATTATGGTAATATATTTATCTATATATTTATCTAGTTATAATTTTTCTATGTTATATATGTGTTTAGTAGGCATGTGTGTATTTATTTATTTATGTTTTATATATGTATATATTTATTCATTTTGATTTAAAAGGGACAGCAATTTATATGTAAATATTTGATTAAAATAAAAAATACTAGCCGGGTGTGGTGGTGCATATCTGTAATCCCAGTGACCTGGGATGCAGAGGCAGGAGGATTGCAAGCTGGAGACTAGGGGCAGTCTGTGAAATCCAGCAAGACCCTGTCTCAAAAAAGGTAAAAAAAAGATGGACTGAGGGTGCAGCTCAGTGGTATAGCACTTGCAAAGCGTGCAAGCATAGGCTCTGGGTTCAATTTCCACTACTGAAAAAAAAAAGAAAGAAAGAAAAGAAGGAAAAGAAAAATATAATAAACATTGATTATCTTGTTTTTGTAAAACAGTAAACATTTGTTAATATAGTTTATTCTATGTTCTAGTAATGATTTACAAAATTTACCTCACACTTTCTAGAAGATGCCATGTTTCAGAAAACATCAAATTAAAACAGAAGAATGTGTATAAAGAATTCTCAATTTAATTTTCTAATTTAGTAAATGAAAATGATCTCACTGATATTTATACAAGGATTTTTAACTGCATAAAACAAAAATCATTTTCTAACAAAGCAAGAATTTATAATCATGAATAAAACAAATAAATTTCTGAAGTTGATTTAAGTGTGTTTTGATTAATGTTTAATTATAGTAATTATCTTTCCTTCTGATGTGAATATGGTATTTTTAAATTGTATTTTTCTATGTAATTCATGGGCTAGGATTTGGCTCAGTTGGTAGAGTGCTGCGCTGCAGTCTCTGAGGTCCCGAGTTCAATTCCCAGCACCGCAAAAATGGGAGAAGGACCTGGCAATCCACTCCCAAGGCAATCCCAAAGCACTTAGCCATTGAAAACCCTATGAGGGTCACTAGGGCTGGGAGTTAGCTCAGTTGGTAGAGTGCTGCGCTGCAGTCTCTGAGGTCCCAAGTTCAATTCCCAGCACCGCAAAAATGGGAGAAGGGCCTGGCAATCCACTCCCAAGGCAATCCCGGAACAGTCAGCCATTGAAAACCCTATGAGTGTCCCTATGAGTCGGATACCGACTCGACGGCACCTAACAACAACAACAATGTAATTCATAATATGTATTGGAATACATGAGGCTGGATTTAACTCAATTGATAGAGTGCAGGTCTGTGCCCTTAGAGGCCGTGGTTTTGATCCTCAGCACTGCAAAAATAGGAGAAGGACATGGCAATCTCTTCCAGAAGCAATCCCCCAAACAATCAGCCATTGAAAATCCTAGAAAGATTGCTATGAGTCACACCCAACTCCAAGGCACCTAAGAATAGCAATAACATTGGAATATCTGGGCAT
>VMDO01034802.1:0-16644 GCA_007922755.1 Pedetes capensis
AAACAGTTTTTTTCCAGCTCTGTACTAAGATCGAGGTACCTTGCATGACTGGCTCATTTATTGGAGGCAGAGAAATATTTGGTATAAGGCACTATGCTATAGATTCATCTGCTTGTAGAAACCTCATCGCATCACATATATAGTTTCAATTTTCTCCTTGAAATTTAGACCAAACATGGATTGATAGCCATGATACATACATTCTTATTTAACTCTGACTTTTTCTTGGACTATGACATTTGTAGACAGCTTGGGGGCCATATTTTCTGATAATCTAACTGCAGAAGCCTTTTAAAAGAGTAATCCCTTTACTAGTTTGCATAAATTGCCACTCAGAAAATAAGGTCTAAATTCTATAATAACAAAAATTCTAGAATATGCAAATATCTATTGTGCATATTTATAATTGTCAATAATGCAATCACTGAGCCTAAAACAATAATCAAGTAGCAGTTCAAATTTCAATGAGCACTAAAATGCCAAGCGAAAACAATTGTTGGAATTATGAATGAAGTAAAACACCCTTTAATGTTATTGTCTTCTTTAATTAATGGTTAGTTTTCTAATGGTAAATTTCATAGACAGTCATTGTGAAAAATGTGGCAGAGCACAAAGAAAAAAATAAAAATTCCCTGAAGCCCCATAACTATAAGGTAAACATTGTTAGGATTTTGACAGGCACCCTTTCAGTATATTTTTCAGTTTAAACATACCTATATTTATCATCTCATGCTTATATCACATTTCTTTTCTGTTTTTTCTGTTGTTATTAGCAAACGAGCATTTCTTCATTTACTAAATATCATTGAATATATTTTAATTATTGCACACCATGCCATTCTATTAATTTAACCATTCTCTCTTGTTATTTTCAACTTTTCATTATGATATAAATGATTCAACAAGACATACTTTTACATGAATATTTTATACTCGAATGACCAATTTTAGGATAATTCCTATAGGTAGAATTATTAGGTTAATTAATTTGAATGTTCTACGGATTGTCCAAGTTCATTTAAAAGAATACTACACCCAAATTTTCTCCCAGTGTAAGCATGCAGCCTAGAGAGGCAGCACACCTCAAGGCCTATCTGGCCCAATTGGAGGTCTCGATACAGCAAGTGACTTATTACTCTGTACTCCATGAACATTTATGAATAAAATGAAAAAATAAAAAACAAACAAACCTCTGTCCTACATGTGGGACCTTTCGGGCATCAAGTGAGTCAAGATGGCTCTGGCATCCAACTGCCTCCTCAAACCCCTGATTGGCCATTTCTCAGTATACAACACCTGATTAGGAAGTTAAGGGACAACATCTGATTGGTTCCCATTATGATGCCACATTTGCATTTACCTCCTGATCCAATCACCCCTTAGTACATGGCAGCCTCTGATTGGTCCCTGAAGGGTATATAGGCATGGTGCACAGGGCAAGCAGCAGCAGCTGCAGTGTGAACACCAACCCAGTCAAGGAAGCACAATAAAGAGCTGTTGAAGAGCACTTGAGCTGTGACCATCATCATTGAAACAAGAAGCCTCCTTTCCAGATGGCACTGTTCTTTCACAGCACCCTTACCAGTCCGTGTGTCTCCAAGGGCAGGGCTTAGCTCCAGGGTCCGGAGCAATGCCTCCTGACAGATGACACCCCACATCTCCTAGCAAAGGATGGTTTCCAACATCACTTAGACCTGTTTCCAGTCACCAGACTGGTGAGTACTTTCTTTTCTGTCCTTTGTCTTGTGTACTGTTTGTCCTGTTTTCTGTCTTGTTTGTTACCATTAGTGAAGCCCTACCTCCCTCACAGTAATAAAAGGTCACCTCTTGTTACCCAGTGGTCTCTAACCTGACTGTGTTGTATGTCTCTTGCTGAGTGCACTTTCTGTGCATGGGCCACAAAGGGAGGGTTTAACTAACAGTGGATATCTGTCCTGTCAGTTTTACTTTGTTTCATGCACTTCTCTTACTCATGGGTTGGGACCCCCATTGTTGGGACCTAACAGACTGTGGAGCTCCCAAACCCTTACCTGGGATGCTGGCCACAGTGCCGGGATAACCTGTATGTTGGGCCCCAACTGGGAAGGTTGCAGCTTCCAAAAGTGGAGCCTAACCAGGTGGGACTCCTTCGGGAACCCACACATCTCAACAAGGTCTAAGCCCCGTGGCATCTGAGGCTAGACAGGTGGGACTCCCTTGGGAACCCACACACCTCAATAAGATCTAGGCCCAGTATCATCCATGGATAGACAGGTGGAATCCCCTGGGGAACCCACCAAGGTTGGAACTCCTCAGAGAACCCAACTAGGTAGCCGGAAAAATGGTTAATGGACAATGGCTAAAGGTTTCAAGGGCTTAACAGTTAAGGGTACTGACTAACAGCTAAAGGTCATACAGTGTGAAGCTTCCTCTCAGAGAGCTCCAGGAATTAAAAGGGTTTAATGGTTGGAGTTTCCTCTTAGAGGGCTCCAAGTGTGCAGGAGTTACTTCTCCAGAGGGCTCTGGGGAAGAGAGGAATAATTGGGACTCCCTTTTGGGAACCCACAGATTAATTTGGGACCCCCTTTTTCAAGGACCTCACAAATCAACCCATTCAAATTAACAAAATTGGAATAAGTCAGCAAAGGCCCAAGTGGAGGATCTACAGGTGCAATGGATCCATTCCCAGTTAGAGGCCAATGGGTTAATAATTTCAGAGGCAAAAGCCTCCTGGTTTTGGAAAAAGGTCAAGAAATTGGCTCCATTGGTAGCCAAGAGGGACCTATTAGACCCAGCTGTATGGCGGCAAGTAAAAAAACAAGTTAGGATGACCTTGGTGGGAGGAAATGGTGATTTTTCAGAGGCATTTATCCTAAGGCTGGTTGCTATAGGGCAAAAGGACCAAATAGGTAAATCATATGGGACCCAGGACACCTTAGTGGTTACAGCAGTTAAACAATCCCAAGGAGAGGGGCCCCCTCCAGAAATACATGATGGGAATAAACCTCCCACTAGGAACTTGCCCCAAAGGGGAGGGACTTCCCCCAGAAGTCAAACCCAGGGAGGGGTTTTCCCCAGAATTACGCTGAGGAGGAAGAATATATCCAAACCTCAGCCACCTCCCCACTTGCCCTGGAATGGGACCCACAGCACCATTAAGTAGTCAATGGATAAAAGGCCCAGATGAGGCCAGGGATGGAAGTCAGGCATATCCTATCAACCTGAAGAGGCCTCAGAAGTGGTTACCCCTATGATAGCCAAGACCTAAAAGATTTATGGGCAGCCATAAAAGAGGATGGTCTGCATGCCCCCTTGACCATAACCTTATTAAATGTCTTTAGTCTAAAAGTAAATATGCCCCAAGATTGGAAGGATACCACCAGAGCAGTCCTTCCAGGACCCACATTCATACAATGGAGGGCCTACTACAGGCATGAATGTGAACAGCACTGTAACAGGAACGCTCACACTGCGATCCCTGTAGGCACTGATTGCCTGTTGGGAGAAGGCCCAAATTATGCTACAGGAGCCCAACAGGCCTTAGCACCACCCCAAAGCTTTGACCTGGTCTGTATGTGTGCTCAACAGGCCTGCCACAGGCTTCCCCATGATGGGGCACCACCAAACCTGGTAACCCTCCAATAACATGCCAATGAGCCATTTGTCCACTTCATAGATAGAGTTTCCAAGGCAATGGACCAAAAGATACTAAGTGAACAGATGAAAAGAGAATTAACCAAGCACTTAGTTTGGGATGGGATGACTAAGAAATGCAGGACTGCATGTCAAAGACTGGAAGGGGACAGCATTGATGACTGGATAGTCGCCATCTGAGATGTGGGTTCCTCAAGCCACATGGCCACTATGACTAATGATATTATAACAAAAGCTATATCAAAAATAGTGAGGAGATAACAAATGTTTTTGCCACCACTATCCAAAAAGATAAAAGAGAAAACCCTGGGTCTTGTCACCTGTGTGGTCAAACAGACCATTGGAGAAAGGATTGCTCCAATAAGAAACAGGAAAATCTCCCAAAGCCAAATACCCTGTGCCCAAGGTACAACAAGGGATACCACTTGAAATCTGATTGTAAAGCCAAATTCCACACAGATGGCACCCCACTTTCCAAGTTAAACTAGACTCAGGTTGTCTCCCAGCCTGGCAACAAAGGGAGACAAATAAGAACAGACAACACCCCCAACTTTAACATTAAGATAGGGGGACCGATGTTTAAGTGTCTTCTTGACACTGCATCCCAAAGGATAGTTTTATGAAAAGAGGTGTTTCCCAAATGGTGGAGTTTAGTACCCGGACCCACCATTAAAGGGGTGGCAGGAATGATGCGGGATTGACCACCAAGAATTGGATTCCTTGGGAGGATCTTGATGGGAACAAGGGTAAGGTTAGGCCCTTAATAACTAATTTGGAGATAAATCTGTTTGGGCAGGACCTTCTTGGAAAAATGGGCACCATACTTATAACTAATAGCCAGGCACAAAATAGATGCCCCCAACAACTCCAACCCCAAGATCTCCCACAGAAGAATGTAATTGTTGGTAATACCATCAACATTTAGATCAGTAGTGCCGCTGTAAATAACAAAGATAATAATATTGATAACACTATATGCCTATTAATAGTACTGATAATGATAATATTGATGATAATAATATGCCTGTTAATGACACCATTGATAATGATACCAATGATGCTATTAATGATGCCTTTAATGATCTCTGTAAGATTATAATTGATGATATTATTGATGACAACAATGGTACTATGATATGGCTAATGTTGATGAGAAAAGGGACAAACAGAGGCCTTACCCTTTAGCATAAGGGCCATTGTTCAGTACCAAACTCCCCCCCTGCTGTGGAAATCAAACAACCCAGTAGGGGTGGACAGTGGCCTCTTACTAGGGAGAAATTGGAGGTACTGACTAAATTGGTGGAGGAGCAATTGGCAAAGGGGCACATCCAACCATCTCGAAGTCTTTGGAACACTCCAGTGTTCCCTCTAAAAAAGAGCAACAGAAAATGGAGGCTCCTCCAAGACTTAAGGGCGACCAGCAGATGTATGGATATCTTTGCGTCTCCCCAGAGAGTATTCCCATTGTTGACAGCCATTCCAAATGACCATGGCATTTTAATTGTTGACCTTAAGGACTGTTTTTCCTCACTTCCTCTCCACCCAACTGATAACTCCAAGTTTGCATTCTCTGTTCCTATTCTCAACAATCAGAGCCCCATGAAAAGATATGAATGGAAGTATCTTCCACAGGGCATGGCAAACATCCCTGTAATTTGCTAGGAAGATGTAGCTGCCATTTTGGAACCACTCAATGGAGAAAAATGTTACAATTTATCAGTTCATAGATGATTTGTTGATTGTTGTTGTTGTTAGGTGCCGTCGAGTCAATATCAGACTCATGGCGGCCCTTAGCACCCAAAATTCAGAATTATTACCTATATTAGAAAAGGATTTGAGTGGGGCACAGTGGCACACACCTATAATCCTAGCAGCTACGGAGGCGGAGGCAGGAAGATCGCAAGTTTGAGACCAGAGGCAGTCTGTGTAACTTAGCAAGACCCTGTCTCAAAAAGTAAAAAAAAGAAAAAGTGCTGAGGGTGCAGCTCAGTGGATCAGCACTTGCAGAGCATGCGAGCACAAGGGCCTGGGTTCAACCCCCAGTACCACAAACAAAAAAAGAAAAGAAAAGAAAAGGATTTGTTAAAGTGTTTAAAGGATGCCTCCTTCTCTGTGTCCAGGAAAAAAATCCAGAGGATACCACCATTCAAATTCTTGAGATCAGACATAACATTACAAGCAGTTAAACTGTTAAAGCCTCAATTGGTACTTCCGAGGCCTCTCACACTTAGCAATCTTCAGAGTTTCTGTGGAAATGTAAATTGGCTACATCAATGGCTGAAGCTACCTACATCTGAGTTCAGCCACTGTACAATCTATTAAAGGAAGATTTAAATCCATCTTCATCAGGAACTCTCTCCTGTGAGGCACAATTGGCCATCCAAAACCTCCAAGAGGAGATTAGTAATTTGGAATTAAAAAGATATGACCCCCAAAGGGGAATTCCAGGTGTTATGTACCAAGAGTACACCTACTGTGGTGGCAGCTATCTTCCAAAATGAAGGACCCTTAGAGTGGCTACATACCTCTATAGGTGGAACTCCCCATACTCTAACTGAAACATGAGCATTGGTGGACTGATAATACAAACAAGTATTTGGCAAGAAACCAGATAAAATAATACTACCATATGCTCTTAATAAAATTTGCTGACTCATCCAAAATCACCAATGTTTCTCCCCTGAGAGTTTGGATTTCCCAGGACAATTCAGATGTCATTACCACCTGGCTATATGGGCTTCTTCATTACAGGGGCTATCTTGGCTCCCTCCAAAATTTTTTACAAAGTCATTGATAAAGGATGGGGTTAATGTATTTATGGATGGAGGAAAAAATGGTGCAGCCATTGTTGCATTCCCTCCTGGATCAGACCAACTGACCCTAAGAGAGGTTGTTTTGTTGCCTGGAAAGTCACTACAAGTTAAGGAACTATATGCTGCGACATGGGCTGTAGAAAATATCAATGAGCCTTTTAACCTGTTCACAGACAGTCTTTACATGGAGAATTTGCTACCTTGGCTGGGAGGTTCATACGTCCAACTTGATAGCAATCCTTTATCACCCTTGATGATAAAGGCATCCTTCATACTGGCCACTTTTGCTCAATCACTCTTTCTATGGCACATTCACAGCCATCAATCGTTGCCAGGGTTCCTGAGTTATGGCAATGTGCAGGTTGATTTTCTTGCCTCTGATTCAGCCTCAGATTCAGTCCCAATTGGTGTGATGCAACCTCAGCAGCTACATGACTTAACTCATGCAAATGTTTGAGGTCTCCAAAAGATATACCCAAAAGTACCTTCCAAGCAGCTAAAACAACTCATCCATGAATTCTCCAAATGTGCAGCTCTGATTCACACCCCAGGGCTGCAACAAATGAATGTTAACACCAGAGGCTTCAAAGCCAACTCAATTTTGAATATCAAGGTGATGCACTATGCACAGTTTGGGCTGGGATTTAGTTCACTTGGTAGAATGCCTTTCTGCAGTCTCTGATGTCCCAAGTTTGATCCCCAGCACCACAAAGATGGGAAAAGGATGTGGCAACCCACTCCCGATGCAATCCTGAAACAATCAGAAATTGAGAACCCTATAAGGGTCGCTATGAGTCAGACATGACTTGACGTCACCTAACATCAACAACATGCCCTGTTTGATAAAGAAAAATATATCTTTTATCAATAGATACATATTCAGGGTTCATATGGGCCACATCCCAAATGAGGGAGTCCTCTAAAAAATTAATCAATTATATGTTTTCATGTTTTATGACAGTGGGACTCCCCAAGGCCATAAAAACTGATAATGGCCTAGCCTTCCCAAGCCACCTCTTCCAAAATTATTGTAACACCTGGGAAATCCAACATGCACCAGGCATACCTTACAATCCCCAAGGACAGGGGATTGTTGAGAGAGCCCATTGAATGCTTAAAGACCATCTTAATAAGGAAAATGGGGCAGAACACTCTCAAAGTATTGCTGACAAAAACCTTATTTACCATCACCATTCTGGACATCCAAAAACATGAAAACAAACCCAGAATCAAGAAGCACTGGGGTCAACTTCCACTACTGCCAGAAGTCTGGGTCAGATGGAAGGATCCCATGATCACAAATTGGAGGGGTCCAGACCTGTTAGTTGCAGAAAACAGGGGTTCAGCCTGTGTCTTCCCTCAGAATGAAGAGAAGCCAATCTGAGTGCCGGGTTGGAATGTGAGACAGGCAACTGATAAGAGAGACATAAAACATCCCTTTCCTATCTCCAGTCTGATGCTTCTCAGAGTTTTCTGGATGATCTTCACCCAAGGATCCATAACACCACCCTGTAAATATTATAGCTATTGTTTACTGTTTACTTATACCCCTTAGTTTAAATCCAGGTGAAAAGAACAAGGACCTCCATCAACCAGGTACAACTGAATGATGTGGGCAACTTGTCGACCATCGTGGGCAAGATAACAACCTTTGGAAATGAACTTATAAAAAACTCCACCCTTCTGGAAACTCAGGGACCATTGCACAAAAGGGGCCACAGAGATTGTAAGAGTGGGAAGAAGCATGCAAGAATAGGACTTACCTACCCACCTACCATCAAGAACAGTTTAAATGGAAAAGGACATCATTGGCAACAATGGAGAGGGTCTACATACCCAGTAACTGGGAGCATGTTTGGAGAATTAAGACTAATCATGAGACTAAAATCCACAAAGTTTTATTTTGGTAGGTATAGTAGTTGTTGTTATCTTTATACTTTTTATTGTCATCCTATGTATTCTCCACTATCTGTGTGCTCATGCACAAAAACATGAAAACTGTAATGCAATGACTACAAGGACATAAAAGGACTGATCCAGATCATCATCTCTGTAGTCAATAATGGATACCACCTAGACATTGATGGAGGATTCAATGTTTAATACATGTAAATAGTTACATAGTTGTTATTGTTTCGTTATAATCTTTATTGTATTTTCACTGTCTAAATGCCCATGCACATAGAAATGTAAGGTAATATGATAGACATGATGGAAGGCCAATCAGAGCTCCTTTAATGAAGTAAAAGGGGGAGATGTAGAGACGCAGCCTAGAGAGGCAGCATGCCTCAAGGCCTACCTGGCCCAATTGGAGGTCTGGGACTCATTCCCTGGGCAGTAACCTCTACCCTACATCCAGGACCATATGGGTGACCTGTGGACCAAGATGGCTCTGGCATCCATCTGCTTCCTCAACCCCCTCGACACCTGATTGGCCATCTCTCAGTGTATGACTCCTAATTGGGCAGTTAATGGGCAACATCTGATTGGTTCTCATTATGATGCCATAATTGCATCTCCTTCCTGATCCAATCAACCCTTCATATGTGGCAGCCTCTGATTGGTCCCTGAAGGGTATATAGGCATGATGCACAGGGTAAGCAGCAGCAGCTATAGTCTGAACACTGACTCAGGTAAGGAAGCACAATAAAGAGCTGTTGAAGAGCACTTTAACTGTGAGCATTGTCATTGAAACAAGAAGCAAGGAGCCTCTATGAGCATACATCTCTGAGCCTGCCTTTCTCAAGGCTTCTCAGAGTAGCTATGGGCATATGCCTCCTTTCCAGGTGGCTTGGTTCTTCCACAGCACCCTCACCAGTCAGCGTGTCTCCAGGGGCAGGGATTAGCTCCAGCAATGCTTCCTGAATGACAGTGCACCACATCCCAGCAATAGTACTTTATATTAGTTTCTTATTTTGTTTTATTTGCAGTACTAGTGGTTGAAACAAGGGTTTTAGGCATGCGAGGTAAGCTCCTCATCACTGAGCTGCAACCTCAGACCTTTAAAAAAAATTGAGACAGCATCTCACTAAATTTTACAGGCTGCCTCTGCCCTTGGACCTGTGATCCACCTGCCTCAGCATCCTGTGTCCCTGGGATTAGAGACATCAGCCACAGTGCCTGCATTGGCTCCTACAAATGATATTTTACAATTGTTGTTTAACTGTACCCTTCCCAGAAATGCACACATCCATAAAAACTACTAGCAGTTTTGAGCCAAGCATGGTAGCGCACACCTGTAACCACAGCATTCTGAAAGCTGAGACAGGAGGATTGTGAGTTTGAAGCTACATTACAAGCTCCAGGCCAGCCTGTACTACATAGTCAGACCCTATTTCAAGAAAACAAAATCAAAAATAAGCAAAAATACAAGCAATTTGGCTTAAATGATCAATCTTAAATTTTGGAAAAATATGCTTATTAGTGAGGTTGAATATATTACAATTTATAGTTCACACTAATGTTTTAATTTTAAATTATAATAAATGAATATAAGCCCAAATTTCTAACTTACAATATTCATAGTATTTAAGGGTTTTTCTTCTTTCTTTGTATAAATAGTAGACATGGTATGTTGTATAAAATAGGAATTATATTTAGATCATTATAATTTTTAAAACTTATTGCATTCTATACATGCTAGGGAGCTGGGATTTAGCTCAGTTGGTAGAGTGCCACTCTGCAGTCTCTGAGGTCCTGAATTTGATTTCCTGCACCACAAAATGGGAGAAGGACGTGGCAATCCACTCCTGAGGCAATCTTGAAACAATCAGCCATTGAAAACCCTATGAGGGTTGCTATGTGTTGGACATGACTCGAAGGCACCTAATAACAACAACAACATAAGTGTTAGAACACAGATTTACACCAATTTTAAGGAAAGTAAACCTCCACTAAAGAAAAGTGTGCAAATAGGTCATTACACATATATTTGGCCATGGAATATTTGCATATTTAACTGTTATTTCATGTCTTAAGCAACATGGAGTTTAAGCAGATTCCCAAAGGATATTTGAAGTTTCAATTTTCCCACTTTCTGTCATTCTCCTATTGCTTCCTCCTTTTATGTTCTTTAATCAAAGGAGAAACAATTATACACATTTTAGAATGATTTCTAATTTAAACAGAAGTAATATCTATTACACCTATGTGTTAGCCTCATTTATTTTCTGTCTTTTTTATTGTCCTACTCATAACTATGTTGGAGTTGCCTCTTTACCATGACTTGAAGGGGCAAATACTGCCTCCTTTCACCAGACTGCTTACTGAGTTGATTTAGATTCACTAACAGGGCACAGAATTTTAGGAATATATACTAGAGAACAAGATGACATCTCTAATCTCTTACTTCTTGTGTTAGTCTGACTGATCTACTATAACATAATACTATAGATAGGCTTATCTACAGCACAAATGTAGTTCTCATTCTCTTGAAGGTTGGAGGCTTCATTGAACTAGAGGTGTCATCATCATTGGGTTCTGGTGAGAATATTTCTCCTGGTTCATAGATGGTTATTATTTTCTGTATTTTAATATGGCAGTATGGGAACTACAGAGCTCTCTGTGGTATCACTTATAAGGGTACTTAAACCAATTCATGAAAGTTCCACCATCATGGCCTAAATTGTGTCATCATATAGCAGTTAAAATTTTAATATATGAATTATGGGAGATACAAATAATTTAGTTCATATCACTACTTGTGTGGGAGCTCAGATATAACAACCCTCGGCAATGACCAAAAACTTATCATTTTTATATTAATCTTCTCACCAATCCAGCCAGTTAGATATTAGTGTCCCTCACTAGTAAATGGAGAAAACTTAGTTTGAGAAATGTTAAGTATGTTGGCCAGTATGAAAAGACTAAGTAAGGTACCAAACTAAATGTTATCCATTTCCACGTTAATATATTAATTACTTTTTTCTTTTTTGTAGCTTTTTTCTAATACAAATGTGTATAAAGAAAAGGAAAACATCTCAATTTCATTATCAATTTCCTTTTTGTCATATAAAATTTAATAAATGTAATTATATGGTTAGAAAATAGATCAAAATATCATATTCTATCCAAGAAATGTGTACAACAAAAAAGAAAAGAAAATATAAATAGAATGTAATGACAAAATATAAATGAACGAGGCTAGGCAAAATGGTGCATACCTGTAATCCCTGTGACTCAGGAGCTTGAAGCAGGAGGTTTGAGGCCAGAGGTGGCCTGCACAATTTAAAGAGACTCTGTCACAAAGTAGGGGCTGAGGCTGAGACTTGGTGATGGAATACTCACCTAGAATGTGTGAAGTTCTGAGTTCTGACCCTCAGTACTACAAAAAAAAATTGTACTAGTAATTTTTCTACTCTTTAGTCCCATGTACAAAAGTAAAAACCTATGCTGAGTTTCTTCCAGTTGCTTCCACAAAAAAAAGCATATAATATATCTCTATCTATATTTTATTTTGTATCTATAGTAATAAAGTCATGACCTAAATGTCATTGTTTCACATTGTTGTTTTAGCCCATAATATACCTAGAACCTGATTCCATAGCAGCACATAAATATCTATCGCATACTTTGTATATTTGATTTTTCTCCTCTGTATGGGTGCACCATATGTTATTCAACCAATAATCTACTTATGGAATTTTGATTATTTTCTATTATTGTAAATGATGATATACTAGACATCTTTGAAAACATATCACAGTAAATTGAGTGATAACATCCATATTTTAGAGTGCTATCAATGAAAAATCTGGGTTAAAAAGAAGTTACAAGTTTTATTAGGTGTTGTAAAATTATCATCCAGAAAGTTTGCACAAATTTGTACTCCTAAAGAACATCAATAACATCTGAAATAATAACAACATCATTGGTAAAATTAGCATTGTATTGTACTTTAATTTTTAAAATTACTAAATATAACATATTTTGGTATGTTTATTAGATATTTATTTATATTTTCTATAGCCATTTATGTTTTGACCATATTGATCTGAACTGTTCATATTTTATTTCTTAATTTCTTGGTGACATGTCAAACTTTTAAATTTGAGATAATCAAGATGCACATCCAGCTAAAGCCAGTAATTGAAAGAAATATTACATATCCTCCACCAATTACTTCCAACACTAATATTTTGCATAATAATAGTACAGTTAGAAACTGAATATGGCTGTGGATATAATCCATCAACCTTATTCAGAATTTACCAATTTTTGCATGTGGATTTCCTGTGTAATTTACCATGTGCATAGATTTCTGTGACCCACACCGAAGTCACAATAAAGAATAGTCTGTCACTCAAATATCCCTCATGTTTTTCTTTAATAATAACACATACCTTGCACTTCACACCTAATATTGAAACCTTGGAAATTAGTAACTACATCTATCATTTTTCCATGTGAAGAATATCATAGAAATTGGAACATAAAATATGTCACTTCTGGTTTTTGTTTCTTCACTCAACATAATTTCCTGGAGATTTACCCAAGTTGTTTCTTGTATCAATATTTATTACTTTTTCTTGCTAGATAAATAGCATTATTTGGTATGGACATACCAGTTTCTTTAGCCATTCATGTTATACAAGACATCTGTTGTTAGGTGCCCTTGAGGCAGGTCCGACTCATATGTATGACCCTATGTATGACAGATGAAACACTACCCAACATTGTTCCATGGTTTACATTACTGTCAGTACTTTTCAAGCTATTCATAGGATTTTCAATGGTGAATTGTTTTGGGGAGTTGGCTGCAAGTCTTTCTCCCAAGCCTACAGCATCTGGTCTTCCCAGGTGGTCTCCCATTCAAGTACTAACCAGGGCCAACCCTGCTTAACTTCCAAGATAGGAAGGGATCAGATGTTGGGGTGGTACAGCTGCAGGCTATAAGAAATCTAGTTTGTTTTAACTTTTTAGTTGTATGAATCTTATGTGAATATGCACAAAAACATTTTTTGTGTAAACATAAATTTCCACTTCTTCAAGATAAATGTTAAGTTGCAACTGCCAAAACATATGGTGATTGCATGTTAAGTTTTTATAGAAACTGACACACTTTTTCATGGTGGTGATAAAATTTTGCATTCCAACTAGCAATTTGTGAGTAATATTTTTCTCTATCTTTGCTAGCATTTAGTAATGTTATCTTTTAGGTAATTCTGATAGCTAATAAAGTTGAATGTCTTTTCTTGGGTTCACCATTGTATCCTCTTTAATGCTTGCTTATAACTTATGCCCATTTTCTAATTGAATTTTTAAACTTTCCTGTTGAAATCTGGACACTGAAAAAGGGAAACAGGAGAAGAATTGATGCTTTTGAATTATGGTGCTGGAGATGAATATTGAATATGCCATGACCTTCCAAAAGAACCAACAGGTCTGTCCTAGAAGAAGTGCAACCAGATTGCTCCTTAGATGCAAGGATGGCTAGACTGCATGTTACATATTTTGGACATGTAGTCAGGAGGAACCAATCCCTGGAGAAGGACATCATGTTTGGGAGAGTGGCGGGTCAACAGGAAAAAGGAAAACTCTCCACTAGATGGATTGACACAATGTCTGCAACAATGAGATTAAACATAAATAAGACCATGTGCCTGGCACAGAATTGTAGATTGTTTTGATCTGCTGTCCATAGAATCTCTATGAGTTGGACCCAACTTGACAGAACCTAACCACAATCACCTTAAAAACTTCTCATTGTTTTTGTGGTGAAAATATTCAAAATCTTTTCTCCTACCCTTTTGAAATATACAATGCATTATTGTTAACTACATTCACTCTAGTTTTTCTTTATTGCTGAGTAGTATTCCATAGTGTATACGTACCATGGTTTTTTATCCATTCTTCTGTTGAAGGGCACTTTGGTTGATTGCATATCCTTGCTATTGTGAAAAGTGCTGTATTGAACATGGAGATGCAGGTGTCTCTGTGGTATGATGACACATCTCCCTTTGGGTAAATTCCCAATAGTGTTATAGCTGGGTCATATGGTAGATCTATTTTCAGTTGTTTAAGATACCTCCATATTGATTTCTACAGTGGTTGGACCAATTTGCAGCTCCACCAACAATGGATCCTGATATAATTGTTTATTCAGAAGCTATTTGTTTAATTGTTTTAGAAATGTAAAAAGAAATCAACATCAATGTGTTTTTTCAATTAATTTCTCTGTACATAGGAATATATATTTTAGATGAAAAGAGGTTAAGTGTTATGCTTCCTTGACTGGATATGGATCTGACATAGGTTATACAGAGATTATGTATCAAGAAGATTGCATGCCTTAGGAGATAAAATATATTTTGAGTTTTATTTTGAATATGAAAGAGTTGCTAAAGATGGTCAAGTAGTGATATGACCTTCTAAGGTAATGATTCTAACAAATAAGATTGGAATAAAGTTCAGGAGATCCATGTTTTATACCAGATTCAATGCTTTACTGTACAGTGTTCTGTATATCAAAAGTCATGAACCATGACTAACTTTGTGAAATTATTTCTAGTTTTACTTGTGAAACTTCTCATATGTCACAGCATACTCAAAACACGTTAATTCCTTTTATTTGGACTTTCAAATGATCAGATGCTGTGGCACACATCTATAATCCTAGCTACTCAGAAGGCTAAGGCAAGAGAATTGTGTATTGGAGGCCAAAGGCAGCCTGTGCAACTTAAACTTATCTTGTATCAAAATTTAAAAGAACACATCACTTCCAAAAAATTAAGACCTGCCTCTGAAGTTTCATGACCTTCACAAAGAGGACCACCAGGTGAGAGCCAAATGTTAAAACACATGACCTGTGGAGAACACTTTATATTCAAACCATGACAGATGCTGCTTCTCTTTTTTTTCTTTCCTTTCCTTTCTTTCTTTCTTTCTTTCTTTCTTTCTTTCTTTCTTTCTTTCTTTCTTTTTTCTTTCTTTCTTTGTTTTCTTTCTTTCCTTTCTCTTTCTTTCTTTCTTTCTTTCTTTCTTTCTTTCTTTCTTTCTTTTTCTTTCTGCTGAAGATTGAATCCAGGACCTTACAAAAGTAAGTGTACCCATTAAACTGTACCCCCAGCCATCTTTTCTTTCTTTATTGCAATGGCTAGAACTTCCAGCAATATGCTAAATGCCAGAAACAAGAAAAGACATTGATTTTTATACTATTTCTGGCAAAATTATTTTGTGTTTAGTGACTTTTCCAGACTATGTAAAGTATGTGTTCCCTATTTGAGGTGTCCATTGAAGTCGCTGTTTAGATATCTTCATTAGAGGTTAATAAAATTTCACCATTTTTCTTGTTAATTAAAACCATTTTTTTGCATAAAAAACTATAAGACTTAAAAATTCCCAATGTTTCATGTTAAGTTTTAGCTCTCAATATAGCAATATGGAATCTGAGGAATTTATTCCAGCTAGAATTTTTTTGTGTGTGTGTGTGTGTGGTAAAAGGAGGCTGAACCCAGTGCCTTGCACATGTTTTGCAAGCACTCTGCCACTAAGCTGCACTTCCAACACCCTTTTATACTTTCTAAATTGAGACAGGGTCTCCCTAAGTTACACAGGGTGCTTCTGGCCTTGAACATGCAATCTTCCTGCCTCCACCTCCCAAGTCACTGGGATTACAGGTGTGCACCACAATGCCAGTCTTCCAGCTAGCTTTCTAAAGCATGTTGGCAATGCAGAGAATGAGGCATTTGATCTCCAAAGTTGTCATAAAATGGTAAAATATATGTGATGTGGTTATACTGACAAATCCTCTAGAAAAGACTTCATTTTTAACCAAATAGTGTTCAATAATTATTACTGCTGTGTGCCCACCTTAGCCACCTACTTTCTTGTTTGTCAACCTTTTAAAATGTGTTTATTCATAATTAGATATAAAATATTCTGTTTATAGCTTAAAATGATATAAGTATAAATCTCCACTGCTCCCAACATAGGTTAATATTTCAGCACATGTGATCAAGCATTTTTGTTGTGCTAAAATTCAAACTCAGGTCATTGGACATGTTAGACAAGTGCTCTACCACAGAGCTACATCACTCTTATATTTTACTTTATAATTTAAAACATTTCTGTTTCTCAAGTGCTGTAACTAAGAAAAGAGATTGAGAGTATATAAGACATGCTGATTTATTAATATCTCATACTTATTGGTAGAATTTACTTTTGAATAAAGGTTTTATTTTGGTTCAACTCCTCTGTA